>CAJNIZ010006436.1:2508-17725 GCA_905231905.1 Symbiodinium pilosum
AAGGGCCCTAACATTAGGATCCCTAGTATAATTCTCATTAAGGGAAGTGGGGTCTACCAATTTGGGGTTTACAGTAATTTAGAGCCAAACCAAGGATGTCCCTTTGACTGCCTCTCACACTACCCCACATTGAGCCACTAGATCTCCTTCCTTGAGACCGCAAGGCAACAACCCTCCTGCATATGAGCTATTGTCTAAACTCTTAGTACCCCCTTAATAGCCCCTACAATGCTCCCCTATATATTCCCCCTATATAGCCCTCGTTCAGGAGTTCAGACTATAGCTCCTATAACGTCGCATGGAACAGGCTTCGGTGAGATGTAGCGTAAAGAGTGTAGGAACACAGCTGCTGAGTTCCCTGGCTCTACAAAAGTCTACATTTTTTAGTTAGAAGAAGGCCAGAGGAACTCCAACAAAGTACAGTGTGCCTACCTAGCTCCTCCAGCTAGTAAGGACAAGGAACCCTGAACCCCAAACCCTAATCCCGAAACCCTTAACCCTGATTACAGGGACCCCCTAAACCCCAATATTAAACCCCAAACCCTAAACCCTGCTCCGTCTGATTCTGATCTTTTCATCCCAGTTCCGTCGGGCAGGGCTACAGTCGCTTGAAATCCTCAAGATGAAGACCAAAAACATACGGAACACTTTTCTGGGTTTTGGGTTTTGGGCTTAGGGTTTAGGGTTTCGGATTTAGGGCTTAGAGCTTAGGATGTTCAAGCACGTCCACTTCAGTGGGATCATGGCCCCTCTCTTACCACCTCCAAAACAGCATCCTGCAGGCAAACGACACGCTGCTGCAGCTCATCGAAGGTATTCTTCAAGTCACCGTCAAGCTCGGCAAAGCCTCTGCAACTTTTTGGCAAAGAGTGGAACCTTTGCGTACGAGTTGATTCCTTTTATGCCCCATGGTCAGACTTTGGGACCTTGTAATGCCCACATGTAGCCTCTACTGTCAGGTTCCCCCAACAGGACCTATAATTTCAGAATCATTGATAAACCATGGGCATCCATGGGCCATATTCAGAGACATGTGCCTGCGGAATAGGTCACAGCACCTAGCATCGTGAGGTACAATACAGGAGCCTTTTTTCTGCATCTGGCATGCAACACCTCTGCCACGAAACCAACCCTTCTCAAACTACCCGCGCACACGCAGGGCAAGGCTCCTCTAAGAAACTGAGCCCACCCTGCAGCAGATATCCATACAATCCCACGTCCTCCCTTCAACTAAAGAAGTAAGATCGCTCCGCTTCAAGAAGTGCAGGAGCGTTTGCACTCCAAGACCCCAACGTGTCGTCAGCAAATTCTGCAGCTGCTGCATGGTGTGTCGGCGAGAGCCCTTTTTATCAATTGCTTGCTGCTTGTTTGTGGCTGTGCAAGGGGAAGTCCCCGCCATTCTTGCTTTGCTTTGCTTTGCATCCCTTCTATTCCTGCTCACCTCAAGAGGTGCTCTCACTGCATTGCTGGACTTCAAATACATGGAAAACCGAAAAGTTCTGGAGGACGGGTCGTATGTTTGGCCCAATTGGGCATTGCCCCTTCGACTGCTCCTGGAGACCTTGTGGCTGCACCCAGGCTCGAGTTCTCAAGCAACTGCACGGCGGAGCATGCTTCTAAATCCTACTTAGTCTGGACATGCCTTATGGAAGCTACGATGTTGTCGTGTATAAATTGGTCTCTGTGTTTCCATAGCCTGCCAAAGTCCTGAACTACAATGGTTCCATGCATCCCTCGACGAGACGACAATAGCAGGACCCGTTATGACCGCAAAGTCTGATGGGCAGGGGAAACGACTATTATTGGGAGGCTGATGCTTGACATCGCATGTACTTGTAGAGCACGACCTCGCAAACAAACTAACACAGGTTTGGCCTGGGAACCCTTGGACTTAGTGCGGCCAACGCTTGTTGGGGCCGAAATTGCCTTGTGCACCAAATGGTCTTGCGTATGCCAAAAGATGAGTGTCTTTCGTGACCCACACACTCAAGTCTACACTTCCAGCTTTGACAAAAGCATGAAGTCTGCACAAAGGCCCCAGCACATACTGCGATCATCTAGGGCCCTGCAAGATTTGGGGTCCTGCACAGCTCACACCGGCCCACACATTCATTTTGAAAGCCCGACTCACAAGTGCTAGCAAGGGTGCACTTTCTGGAAATTTGCTGAGGTAGGTAAAAGGCACTGATATGGTCACACGGCAAGCCTTGTCTTCCTTTCATATGACGAGTGAGGACCGCCCCAGCACTGAAACTCATCTCCAAAAACCCCAGATATCTCCAAGGTCCCTGAGGGTCCTTTGGGGGTGTCTCAATCCCCAACATCCTAAACCCTACATTCCCCTATAACCACCTCCCGATACCGCCCTTTCTACCCCAGGCGGGTAGGCACCTCCTTAGATTGCCTTCGGCCGAGCAAGGCGCATCCTAATCAGGCAGCACTTGAGGGGTTTGCCTCATGATTTCCATAGCAATTATAGTAGGAAGGACAATAACAACAACAGTAATGGTAGATGGTGGTGGTGATGGTGGTAGCAGCAGAAGCAGCAACAGTAGCAGCAGCAGCAGGTCGTCGTGAATAAGAAGAAGAAGAAGAAGAGAGAAGAACACACATCGTAGCAACAGTACTACCAAAAAAAATTGACAATAGACCCTTCACAGCCCTTAGGTGGGACTCTAGTGATTCACAGGAACGACTAGGAGTTTGGGGGGTTTCATGGGGTCCCCCGTAAGGATTGTCTAGGTACTGCTTTGGCAAAATTCCATGGGGTTCAAGCTTCTAGATATACAGGGTTCAAGGATTTGGGGTTGTTGGATTCGGGGTTCGGGGGTCTTGCGGGTTCGGGGTTCATGGGTTTATAGGGATATACTGGAGAAGGTACTGTAGGGATCTAAATCTATAGTATATGTGGGCTGAAGGCAATATCCTGGTAATGGATATGCCAAGAAGATGGAAGATGAAACAAAAACCAGGGATGTACAGTAAGTTACAGGTACTAATGGCTAGGTTTCTGGGTGTAGGATCGCAGAGCAATTGCACAGTTTCAGCGGCAGTTTGGCTAGGTCAACCAGCGGTTGGCTATGGCTATCGATTCAAAAAACGAAGTGAAGGTATTATGAGCCCAAAACTGCAAGCAGCATGTGAATTTAAAGGGAAGGCAGACATGCGCCATTGGGATAATATAAGGGGTATATACCCCCAATGATGGAGAATCAGATGGAAAAGAAAATGGAAAGGAAATGGAAACTGGGGGAATCTAGGATTTAGGGTTTGGATGCAGCCCTCTGCAAGGAAGATCGTTTCGGGGTGTTGCCATTGCGGCATCGCAGAATTGCCCCTCCTCTCCACTGCATGGGGCTGATAACTTTTGATAAACACCATGGTCACCTACACACTCCGACCTCAGAGTATAGGGAGTTAAGGAACTCTAGGGATAATGGAAAAGAAAATGGGAACTACTGTAATATATTGGGGTTATATAGGGTAGGGAACCCGGGAAATCTTGGCTCACCTGTCATACATCTCCAACCCACACCAGCGATCCGTTGCTTGAAGGTCCCAACCCAAGTCTTTCCCGTCAGTAGCTCAGCATCGAGATGACATGCGCAAAGCAACCTTTGACCATCTTGTTTGAGGCCAAGACTACAACAAACCCTACACCCTAAACCCTGTGTTGGGTTACAATGAGTCTGGCATGGATTTGTCGGAGCCGGTTATACAAACCCTTAGGCAAAGATTTTGGCAAACTGCAGGCCGAAAGAAAGATGACTTCCCAAGATCCAGCTACAGCAGGTGTTTTGAAGATATTCTCCCTGTTTGGGCACTCTAAATAGTAGAAGTCGTGCTATGAAGGGAACTCGAAAATCCAGACCATAATGTCGACACCCACCTGTATACTTCATCTGACCCCGCAGTCAAGACGTGTCCATATGAGCCTTTTGAAGGGCCAATGGCGCCCATGAATTCAGTTCACTGGTCCAACATTTTCAATTTCCAAGATCCCTCCAGACAACTCCTACAAGGGTGGATCAAATCCCCAATCGGCACCTACATGCGAATGCACTGTCTGTCCAAGTCTGAGAATGCGACCACAAGCACTGCCTGGCAGCGATTGACAAAAAAACGGATTTAATCTGTGCTCTTGATTGATATAGACACCCTGGATTAAAAAATTGCCACAACAGAGGGTCAAAGATAACGTTAAAGGCGGAGGCAGTTTTGGGCCGAAAGCCTTCAACTAAAAGAAAATTACTCCCACACCCTCCAAAATAGCACGGTTTAGGTTTGAAGTTTAGTCTCCAAAGCCTAAGTCCCTAAACCCTAAACCCTAAAGCCAAATCCCAAAAAGACTCTAAGACCTGAAGTGCTGCTTAAAACTCATTAGGAAGTAGAGGCTCAAAGATTGCTTCCTCAGGAACCCCCTTACGGACCGTGCAGGAGAGGCTCTTTCTGTAGATCAAAGGAAAACCCTTGGCATAACGGCAAATGCTTTTAGGGTCATCATGTTAATTAGAGTTTAAGGCTGTAATTAGATGTGAGATGATGTTCGTTCATTACTTTTTCCTTCTTGGAATCTGTGTAGCCCCTGTAGAAACCCTATATAACCCTTAAACCAAAAACCCACAAGGACAACATTTCCTTTTCAAAATCATTTTAAGACTGTGGCCTTTAGCAACCCAAAAACTGTGGCAGCAGGCGTCGAAGAGTTCGTGCGCAAGGTCACCCACACGGCGGCCGTCAGCGCCGACAACCTTAGTGTCGATTGGTACAGCGGTTGGTACAAGGATGTTTTCAGACTACTAGCCTCGTTCAGGATCTTAATGCTGCAGGTCATCTTTCTCGCTACAGTAGCCAGCCATGAAATCCATCAGGTTCTACATGGCAGTTTTCCGAACACCTGTCCCCAAAATGCCATAAAATAGGTTCCCTTTCTGGTTAAGATCCCCCTTGAAGGAAAGGCATTCCCAATGGTCCCTCTTTTACAATGACAGTCAGGACAACCACCTGTTCCCCAATCCCTGAACCGCGGAACCATCCTCCTAGGTCCCTCTGGTCTAGGGTTTAGGGGCATGGAGGGGCTCACCCGAAGAGCGCCATATGCAATAATTAGGAATTGTACCTAAAATGAATACTTCCATCCCTCATATGATTTCAGGCCCAGTCTTAGACTAAGGGGCATTGGGCTCCCATGGATCTAGCTTAAATGAGAACTAGATGGAGGCTCCTTTAAATCGGGGCCCAAATACAAACCCTAATGCCCAAAATGATCCTTTGGATGGAGATTCCCCAACCCCAGATGAAGACGATGATGTCCTCCTAATGAGGGCTTTATCATCACCAAGAATGTCTACATGGTCCAACGCTCATGTGTCCAACCCTGGGCATCAAAGATTCGGCCATACCGAGGATTGTAATGGTGTGTCAGGAACCTCGTTTTTTGGAAGCTATCATTTCTAGGACTTGGCACGCCAGGAAAGGCTTGCGAAGTGAATGAGTGCAACCAGCACGCGGTGATTCAAGATGTGGCAGACTTACCTCGGTGATCATGACACTGACTTCCATTCCACACAGCACGAATCAAATAAGCAAGCGAGCTCACGGCAAGGCAGTTCGTTGCCCCAGCCTTGGTACCAACATCTCAATTCAAGGGCTACTGCGATTAACAACTCTGTGAGGTTCTAATGGCAACGTGAAAACCCCCATCTGATTTGACAGAGTTCAGCTTTAGAAGTTCCTGCGAAGGGATTCGGCAATGAAGTTAAGTTTCCCATCTGGGGTGCCTCTTTTTTGAGTATGCTAGCTTTCTGACAGCTGATGAAAAAATCGCTGAAAGCTTCTTGCAACCGCAGGCATGTGACTCATGTGCTCCGGCATGCGCAAAAAAGGAATAGTGCAACTGCCGGCAAGTGCCCTCACTGATCTTTCATGTCCTGCCAGGCTGGCACTTGCCACGCATCCAAAACAAACTTCAAGGTGGGACCGTAGCATGACATCGAGGACACAACGCACCAAGATCTCAACCTCCATCAGCTCACGAAAAAGACTTACCTCGCCTGCACGAATGCAGCAACGTCGGGATCAATGCTCGTAAGCTGCTGCTGGAGTGCTGCCGGCAGCATGAGGAATCTGTACTTCTGCGCAGATAACCACCAGTATATCGACTTCTCCGCAGGGACCATGGGACTTGGGAGCCTTCCACTTTGCTTCACCGCACTTTTCAATTCTGAAATCCGAAGCCTCCAGGTAGACATCATCACGATGTCTGGGTTTCCTTCCCAACTCTCAAGAAGGTCACGAACATATGGGTGCAAGCCTTTCAAAAACTGGAGTCTGGACAGAGTTACATGGAAGGAACCTTTCTTCAATCGCAGGAGGAATAAACCCAGCTGCTGCTCTGTGTGCGTGCTGCACGTGTTTCGTGACAGGTTTGGCAACGCACCGTTTTCGTGAATGTACTCCCTCAACATATCACATCTCTTCCGGAAGACCACGTCCTGTCCCAGCCAGTCCCAGGCCCGAGCCCGCACCAGTGGTGAGGTTGAATTCATGAACCTTTGAACTCTGTATGTGGAGAGCACCTTCTGCCTGAGTCGCACTCCAACATTGCGCAACCAACAGCCCAACAACGATTCCCGCACTGAAGGTCCCCTTTCTACTGGAAGCCTGCCTTGCTCAGCGACAAACTCCTCTACTGCCTGAAGTCTTGCTTCCCAAGGATTTCCTTGCGCGAGCACCAACGACAGCTGAGTAAGCACGTCTGTTGCTATGGGAAGTAAAGAAGCTGTAGGTCTGCCTTGTCTGACATCCACGATTCTTAAACGCGAGCTCAAAGACTTGTCATGCAGCCGACTGTCGGCCATGGCGATAACGGCCAAAAAACGCTCAACCTGCATGGAGTAGCCTTCGTCCGTCGGCCTTGCATGCCGAACCTGACGCATCCTGACTCTGGCCGGATTTCGGGTATGCTGCTCTCGGTCTTGTTCTCCCGCGGCAGCTACTGAAACTCCATCACTTGGCAATCGCTCAGCCATGTCAGCAGGACGGAGGGTAGCCTCCACCTGCAACTGAAAAGCTGTGCCAGGCGCGTGGTCCAGTTCTCCATCCGGCACGTTTGCCATCTTTGCTGGCCGTGGGCAACATCCTTTTTCTACAAAGCTGCCTTGTTGGTGTTTTCGCATTTTGCTGGTTGCAGCATCTGCTATCACCTTTCCACCGGGTTTTTCCAAATCCTTTGACAGCTGCGACGAAGCCAGATCTTTGAAGGTCGACCGGGAAGAATCAGCTGCAGCCATTCGAGCTGCCGTGTTCGATGTCCTGTAAGTCGATGGATGTGTGCATTCGTGCTTGTGGTGACGAACTTCTCTCTGTGTGGGGGCAACATTCCAGATTTGTGGCTTAGGTGCTGAGGCTGTTGGAAGTGGAGCCTCATTGGAGGCATCCAAACGTCCCCCATCACGATGCACGGCTTCTGGCATACTTGCATTTGCAACAACAGCAACCGCTGGCAAAACAATGTGAGCCAGTGGCTTCGCGGGATTCTTGCGCAGCACGCGTCCTATGGCCTGTACAATGCTGGTGTAGCTGCTCCGAGGCTCCACAAACATGCATGTGTCTGCATTTCGAATGTTGATGCCCTCCCCTAGAACCTGCACCGTTACGAGCACGTGCACCGGTTTCTGCAACGGTCCAGTAAATTCACCTAGCACCTGCTGTCGCACACGAAGGCGTGTCCGTCCATTGATGTGCCACGCAGCCAAACCAAATGACTCCAACAGCTGCTGAAAACGCTTGGCCTCATGAACAGAATTGCAATATGCGAGCACTCTTCTGAATCGGCCAGCTTCGGACTGCAGCATCTCCGCCAAGCACAAGTAAGGGTGAGCTTTCGACGTTAACGGCACTGTGAGATCGTAGTCGCACAGTACCCCATCTTCAATCGCCTGTCGCATTGTATACTGGAAGTCTGCCTGGAACAAGGCCAGCAAGGCAACTTGAAGTTCAAACCATTTTTCAATTTCATTTCCACAGCAAGCTATCTTACAAAAATGCAAGGCGCATCGCATGAAGACACATGTGGGATTCCCTTTTTCCCCCAGAGCCTTCTCACGCAGTGTTGCAGAGAACAAATGCATGTTGGCTGCTTGCGGCATCCCTTGTGGGACTGGGTGGTGTGCTTCATCTACAAAGGCGGCATCGAAACTTATGTTCTGCAACCTGTGCACAGAGTCGGTGACTGCAACGAAGCCGCGAGCACTGTAATTGATGTTCTTGTTGTATCCCATGCCCACTTTGCAGTATGTAGGGAATTCGTCAGCAAACTGTTCAAGCAGAACTCGCGAAGGAACAGTCACCAACACCTAGGTCGTGTCACACATAAGCTGCATTTTGCATGTCATTTCAAGTAAGAAAGCAGGAAACATTTAGCGAGGCCCGTCCATGCTCTTGACACCAGGCTTGACCTTCACCAGCAAGAGTCGTTTCCAGTTGATTTAACAAGCATTGGAAGGTGGCGAGTGCTTGCGCACAGATTCAGGCCGAATAGCCCGTGCCTTTTACGGTACATCTAGTTATGCAACGAAGCCGTGTTGATTTGTTGACATCACTAGCTGCATGTACCGACATCAGAACGCAAACACAACATTTTGCTCGCCATACGCTGACCGGGGCACCTTGCCTGATATGTTCATGGCCATCTCCCGGATAACGCGGGTCTTCCCACTTCCACAAGCCATTTCTACTATTCGAGCCCCGTGGGCGCAAGCATCCAGGCATGCCTTCTGGCAAGGCCACAGCGCGGGAACTCCCCAACAGTTCATGTCAATTTCTTCAGGTTCACTTGCTTCACCAATATGCAGCAGCTGCCGCCTCGACACAGCTATATGCCGCGCTCGATAGTGGCGGAGCCACCTTTTCGAGTCATCGTTGAGCTTGCATCCTCTCAACGTCACCAAGACGTACTCGGAGGCCTGACCACGCAGAAAACGTACGGTCAATGCTGTTCCGCAAACTTTCGTACGTCTGCATGATCACAGCGCACTGTCGAAGTGATCCACACGAGGAAGCGGGAAGAAACAAGCAACAACACTGTCACAAACCCCACAAGATACATACTTGCTGGCAGGAAGAGCTGTGAGAACGTCCATAACAAGGGATCAGCGGCCTTGCAGACAATCCGAGCCGTGCGCAGGAATCGCTTGACGTCCGCGTGGGGCACCATACCGTTGACCCCGGTACTGCACAGGACTGCATGTCGCCCATCCAGGCTGAGAAGATCCAATCCTGCAGGTGAATGAACATGACATCTAGTACCATGTAGGATAGAAATGCAAAGGTCTGCGATATATCGGCCACTGCCTGCAGGGTGACATGGCGGTTGTCAGTGTAGGACCGTAGGACCCAAAACAGCATTGCCCTCCTGCCTAGGATTCTGCGTGTAAGCTTTCGTCGCTCCACAAACCAGGGCGGAAGATCCTTTTCGCGTTCATGATGGACAGCAACTTGAATAAGTGTCTCTAGTTGAAATATTGCGTCTCAACGAATTCAGCGAAGGAAGGCATGTGAAAACAAGATCTGCAAGCATTGGAAGACGAAACGGTGTGCTCTGGGAGTCCGTTTAGGACCACCGCTGTTGGGTGACTGCAAATGCCTTGTGTCGCTCCTGCAATGGCACACCGTCCAACTGAAGCACGGCAGCCCAGAGAAGGCGCTGCTGGTCCTCGAGACCAGAACCAACAATTCCCAATGATCGGATGGAAATCTTTGCGCTGCTGTCTGCAGGTTCCGAAATGTTTCTTTGATGGGCAAACGGGGCCACGGATGTGAATCTTGAAATATGCGATTAAAGCCCTGATGAGATGCACAGCACCACCTCCAGTCCTAATTCACAGACACAAAGGCCGGGCTAACTCAAATGGTTTTAAAAGAATTAATGGGGGGTTCTGATTAAAAGCCCGCCCCCTAACAGGTACGCTTCTAAATAATAAGTCCGGGGGATCCCCAATCAGTTGTCGGAAAACTTGTTTTGGGGGGGTCCCAGCCCTAAACCCTAGACCCTGAATCTTAAACCCTAAACCTAAACCCTTAACCCTGAACCTAAGCCTTAAACCCCAGACCCTGAACCCAAAGTCCTGACCTTTAAAGAGTTAATCCTGAACCTAGAACCCAAACCCTGAACCCCAAACCTTAACCCAAAACCCTATGCCCTAACCCCTGGACCCTAAATTTACTAAACCCTGACCTTCAAACCCTAAACCCTGAACCTATAAACCTAATGCCTGAACCCTGAACCCCAAACCTTAAACCCCAAAACCTTAACCACCCCAAAACCTTAACCCCTTAATTAACCCTAGACCCTACACCCTAAACCCTGGGCTGTGAACCCTAAACCATGCCTGCCAGGGCCCTGAGTATTCCGTACCGTGTTTTTTGACCACTATTCCGTTCCGGAGGTCTCGGTATACTACCCCTTAGCAGAAATGATTTCCTGGGCTGTTCGAATAAGCTGTCTTATAAGAAATGGATAGTTTCTGGCGTGCTCAAAACCTGAGAATAAAAGCTCACATTAATTAGGTTTGAGATCCATAGGGCTAAGGCTTAGCAGCTGAGCATATATCTGCAATTGGAATCTTATTCTTCTTTTGCAGATACTCAATTAGGGGTTCGATTGCTTAGACTGGCTTCTCTGGCTTTGTTCTCTGTGTCTTTTGTTTTCTTTCCCTGTTTGGGCGTTTCCAGAACCGAGCACGGCAGTATTCCGTTCCTGTATTGCTATTAATCCGTTCAGACTGGATTTAGCTCTAATCCGTACCCATCTAGATTATTCCGTTCAGGCCTGATGAAGCTCTAATCCAACCCCCTTTAATAATCCGAAGTCAACAATAGTGCATCTTGAGTACAGGATGCGACATGCGTCTATCAGCTGCATCCTTCAACCGCATCTCCAGTCCTGGAGGAAGGACCAGCTCAGGGCCTCCCGAGCCAATGCCCGCAGGCGTTCCATGAAAGCTGCATCCCGACCTTGTTGAGAAATCTGAAGCAGTAAGCGTCTTGGATTGTGGGACTTTCGAGCGGGTCATCAGAGTTAAGAAGAAACAATGCTTCGCATATGGGCGTTGGGGTGGAAAACGCTGACCTTGAAGGATGAAGTCGAACCTGCACAAAAGGACTGCAAAGGAATCCAGAAATCCAAAATGTTGGTGTGCAACTCTGGGGCTCTGCACCCCACCACCACTCGCCGTTGATGGGGCGGGTGATTGGCAAGGGAACGAGGGCAGCAGGTGAAAAGGAAACATTGTTTGTCACGTCTGCTTATGCTTATACGCCGAACGCCACCTATTCCTGAGGGCGTCTCTTGTTTTATCACCACCTTGAAAACACCTCCTTAATTGCGACTCAAGGTCGCAACTCGGCCGCTGTCAACGTGGTCTCCTTGCGGCTCTCAAGGAGAGCAGAGCGAAGACGAATCCTCGCGCAGCATGATGTTGGGGCGCTACATACAAACCATCTCTCGCAAAACAAACATATGCTTTGGTTCCATATGGACTAGACACGCAACATCCCGTTCAACACTGTTAAAAAGTCCTCTGCCTGGGAGCATGATTTGACGAAGACGCTCCACGAGTCCAGCTTGCAAAGCCAATACAGAAATGGCAGCAACTTGAAGCAAGGGCAGCTAGGGCAGGCCACAGAGCAAGCCACGCACGTCGGCGAACCTCCAAGCATGGAGGGTAATGTGTTACAGATTGAGTTCAGCATTCACTCGCAGAGCGGTGCCTTCCATGCCATAGCGGAAGGCTCAATTCGTAATCTCCGCGTCAGCTGATGATCGCCAAGTGGCGACCCCGGCGTTCATCCCAACAAGTGGCAAAGAACTATCCAGCCGAAAGTTTCATCAGTGATGAAAACCGAACACAGACATGAATCCACCGTCCCATGACTCCATTTGAGGCTACAAGCTGCGGCAACTGCTTTGCAATCGACCATTGCAATCTTGACGAAGCACCATGTTCACGAACGTGCTGCCTAATCTGTTGCTGTGGATGTATTACAGGCATTTCATCCCATTTTCCACAGCCTGATGTTTGGAGAGCCCAATATACCTCAAGTAAAGAATACACCTGAAAACATGACAAAATGCCTGGTATGCCTTAACATCTTTCGATTAAGGGAATTGGGCCCCCTGATACATCTAGGCTCCTCGACCTTGAGACTGCGGCTCGCAGCATGTTGGCAAACAGCACACGCCGCCGAGCGCCGTCCGGTTCATTGGCCACCTTTTTTGTATGATTGTCTCTGAGAATTCGCGGGATATACAGGGCATGTACCAGAGTGATGAGAGGAGGGACTACGTAAGGAGTCTCTGTTCTAGAAAGCTTAACGTTGTGCCGCGGCTTCAGTAAAAGCTTGCCGGTTTCGCACGGAGTCCTGGCTTAAAGAGTTTGAGGAATCAAGTGTTCTTTTGCGTTTTAGGCCGTCAGGGCTTCAAGTGGACATTGGCAAGAGGATCGATCGGATGCAGCAGCTTTATGAGGGAAATTGCCGAAAAGGTTGCGTCTCGGCTCCGAAAATCTGTGCATAAACACCCCTCAATGTGCAGCAGAAGCTCCTCTAGCTTGGGGGGGGGGTTGACGGTTTGCGGCTTCACACAGACCAAGATCTCAGCAAGACTGACAGGCTCGCTAAGATGCCTAGTTGCTGAGTTCCCTGGCCCCCAAAAGGCTAACCTTTGCATTACAATAGGACTATACATACCCCAAAAGGTTAAAGGGTACCTACCCAGCTACTAAGGATGCTTCGTGAGAAATCCAATGGCGCAACTCAATGCCACAACCATTTGACTGGACTTTGCACTCGAAATTCCCGGCCACTTCCGCAGCATACCCCTCAAAGTCCATGTTACGCGGGCGGCTTTAATTCACAAACCATGACCAGTTCACCAAACCCTCTACCACAGTAGCCAACTCTAGAAACCGGGCACTTCTGAACAGCAGCAGGGTGTCTGTGCCTCTCATTTGCTGTTGTCAGCAAACCGCAGACAAACCGAAAACCCCGCACTCCAGGCATAGACCGCTCCAGATGCAGAAGGCGAGGCCCCTACAATTTGCGAAGACCTGAGTCAGGCTTTAACAAGAAGCTCCCAACCCTTGTTGTTAGCAGCATCCCCCGAATCATGCATCATGCAAGGAATGTCCTTAAATGGAGGCTCTGAGCACATCCAAGATGACTCTGCGCGAGCAGGCTGAACAAAAACAAAGTTGCTCTGCGAAATCACAGCTCTAATGCATCCAAGCTAGCCAGCATGCCAGGCTTTGCCACCTACATTGCCCGGCGCACTATCTAAATTAAACTTTGAAACCAAGAACAGCCCAGCATATGTTCCATACAACTGTCGGCAAACACCGCGCTCAGCGCTTACGTGAGTCTTTATCCCCGTAATCAATGCTACGGCTCAGTTGAGCAGCTCTAGGCGAGGGCATCACTCAACCATGGTTGCGGGATATTTCGGGTTCCGGGTTTAGGGCTTAGGGAAGATGACGTGGCGCATGCCTCCTAAAGCCAGGATCGCAGCTTCCAACGACATTCCAGATTCGTGCAAGCGGGGACCCCTGCACATCCACAGATGAGGCCCCTTTCCAATTGCAACTTGCCATGAAGCCCTAAACCCAAACAATTCCTGGAGAACCCAAATAGGAGTTTTGGGAGTCACCATACTAAGGATTATATTATTTTCAGTTCTATACTAGAGTCCCCTGTTTGCTTGAAGTACCAAATTCCAAGCTTTGGGGCTCCCACTCGCCCAACTCGGCCGCCAGCAGCGTGGCCTGCTCTGGAAGCCGCATGGCAATGTGTCAAGGGGGTCGTTTCCTGCTTTAGGTCTTCTAATGGATTTCTTATTATATGTGGGGATGTTACGCAATGGAAAACCAAATCATATGAAAAGCAAACCGAATGGAAACGGCGGTTTACACAGGGGTCATGCCATATACTCCCTCAAACTACCACGGAACCCAAGGTAGCCCTCTTTTGCCAAGGGCACTATGCAATCTATGTGATGAGAGCTAGTGACCTCTAGATTGACTGGTCTCGATCAATGCCAGAAGTCGGTGTCCACGTTTCATCCTCTCTGGGACACGTGAACGCGTGACAAGACCAACCAAGAACCATGGTGGTAGTTATGATTACTTCTTGCCTCGTTGCTTTCCCAACATGCCTAGGAGGTTAAAGAAGTCAGCGGAATATGATAATGTTTGGTGCCCATCAGAGGATCAGGACACGCTGTAATGCCTACTATAGTCCTGCAGAAGCACAAGCACGCTCCATGTTTAGCATTCTCACCTGCATATGCATCCTCAATTGCCCTGGAAGCCGAAGGCTGAAGTGCGGAGCTTCCACGTGTAGCGTTTTCAGCGGGTAGATCAGGGCAATAGGAGGGCCATGGAGTCATGTAATATAAGGTGCCCTGGCGCGCCCTCCTCCCCGCAATTGCCATAGGAAATGGCCCTAAAGCCGGAGCCCTAAACCCCAAACTCTTTCCCGTGCCAAACCCACACCTAAAACCCAAACCCTCAAGGCCTTGCTACCCGGAGCCGCGCAAAGGTCCAGAACCAGCTCACGGCCGTTGTCCTGAGTAGTGGGCTTTGGGTTAGGGACTGTGCCCGGGTCAGGGCTTAGGCTTCAGGGTTTAGGATTTAGGGTTTCGCGTTAGGGAGTGAATCTCAAAAAAGGGGGCGTCTCGGTACCCCAGCATTAAATGGGAGTCTCAAAAAGGGGCCATGAGACTCTGCTTCGGGGATGTTCCTTCTTGCTCTGAACACCACACACATGGGACATGTTACTTCCCGACGTGTTTAGGATGCTTCACATGCAAGCTGCAACTCCTAGCTGACAGACCCAAGGCGCAGTACTGAAAACCGACTTCGCCCATATACCCCCATAATGAACCCCTATATACCCTAAACCCTAAACCCTTTTGCAGCTAAACCCTAAACGAACCCTATGCATTGGGTACTGCCCCCTTTCAGTAACAGTTGGATAATAACTATAATATGGATATATATAGCCCTTAATAGGACCCCTAATAGACTGTTACTGGGGGGGGCAGTACCCAACCCATAAACCCCTAAACCCTAAACCCTTAACCCTAAGCCCTAAACCCTAAACCCTAAATCCGAAACCCTATACCCTAAACCCTAAACCCTATACCCTAAACCCTAAACCC
>CAJNIZ010006439.1:1020-15751 GCA_905231905.1 Symbiodinium pilosum
CTGAGGGGGGGCAGTACCCAACATCAATCCCAAACCTTAAGCCCTAAAACCTTCAATCCCAAGCCCCAAACCCTAAATTCTAAACTCTAAACCTCAACCCCAAATCCCGAACCCGAAGGAAGCCCTTAAATCCCAAACTCTAAACCCACGACCTTAGGGCTTCTTATGGAGGAACTCCCAGGCTCCTGCCTGACGACCTTCTTGCGCAGAGGCCAAAGCCGCCTCTTGCTGTGAAAGGCCCCAGAGTGACATGGAACCCCATACCCAGACCCCCCTAAAGGATCCAACAAATGGAACCCTTTAAAGGGTTTATGGGGGCTACATAGGGGCTATATAGGGGTGTATATAGGGTTTAGGGCTTAGGGTTTAGGATCCAACAAATGGAACCCCCCAATAAAAACCCATTACTACATTGGGGAAACTAGCGGATGAGTAGGGGGTTTGATTTTTTGGATCCTTTAGGGGGTCTGGGTAGGGTTCAGAGGAGCCCTCTGGATTTGTGGAGAATAGGGTTTAGGGTTTAGGGGTTAGGGGTTTAGCATGTAGGGTAAGGGGCCATAAACGATTTAGGGTTTAGTGTTAAGGGTTTAGGAAGGGGCTTGTGGGTCCTTTTGAAGGGGGACATAGGGGCTAGAGGAGCTAGGATGTTTTTTTGAAAGAGGGAGATAGGGGCTGTATAGCCGCATAGCCATATATAGGGAGCTAGGGAAGTAAAAGCTGCGTTTCCTCTCCAGTCTGATCTCCTTCTATTCCTTCCTCGCCCAATCCCAAACCTTGAACTAAACCCTATCCTGTTTAAATAGACCTTTACATTGTGAAAAGGGGCACTGGTCTTGGCACATGTGGGACGGAGGGACAACCATTTCAGCATAATGTCTAGAGTTGAGGTACTGCTCCCCCTCAGTAACAGTTGGATTATAATTATAATATGGTTTTCTATAGCCCTTAATAGGACCCTTAATCTAGACTGTTACTGGGGGGCGGGGGGCAGTACCCAATCTAGAGTCTAGAGTTGAGAGTTTAGGCTTGGGGTGACACTCCAGGGTTTAGGGTTTAGGGTTTAGGGTTTAGGGTTTAGGGTTTAGGGTCCCCGTCCATTGCAAAGGCTGCAAAAAACCCTTGTAGTCCTTTCGTGCTTAAGCTTCTCACGATGCTATACCAACTCTAAAACCCAAAGCCTGAATCCTCAAACCCTGAGACCCTATACCCGAAATCCTACAGCCTAACCCTAAACCCTAAACCCTCAAGGCCAAAACCCTAACTATTCCTCTCGACATTGCCAAAGTCACCTTGGTCCTAAGAATTTTTGAAGAGCCTGACTTAGTTTCGGCTTTAGGGTTTGGGGTTTGGGTTTAGGGTTTAGGGTTCAGCAACAATCTGTATCAGAACTAGGGTTTGGGGTTTGGGGGCTGTGAGCAACTGATGAGGGACAGTTGCTGCATGCATGGAGGTTCTACCTATGCTTCGTAAGTTCTAACTGATAGGTTGTAACTTGTGCAACCACTATACTAGGAAGTTTTTTCTCACAGTTTTAACTTTTCCTTTCAACTTGTAGCTTGTAAACTATGCGTCAATCACATGTCTAGCCTGGTGTAAGGTCCATGCCTCAGGCAAGAAGCCTAGTTGCAATAGCAGCTGGCTAGTAGAGTAGAAGTACCTGGCTCACTTCTGAATCTACATTCCAGTTTATTGGACCAACTCCCAATCAGGAAGGTATTCCCGACCCAAAGCCCCAAAAGAAACCAAGTGCCCTACACCCTAAACCCTCTACCGTCAAGTGTGTCAATAAGGAAGATATTCCCGACCCAAAGGCCCAAAAGAAACCAAGTACCCTACACCCTAAATAGCCCTCTACCGTCAAGTGGGCCAATCAGGAAGATATTCCCGACCCAAAGCCCCAAAAGAAACCAAGTACCCTAAAGCCTAAGCCCCTAAACCCTCTATCTACAAATGGGGGCCGATCCTCATGTTTGTTTTTTTCAGACTGCTGCCTGTCAATGTGACCGGGAAAGTCACCAAAACCGACCACGAAAAAGGGAGACAACATGAGTAGCGTTTGCTTTGGGGGTTCTATAGTCCCCAATATACACTACGATTATATCCCTCTTTTGGGCATATTCTCCTCTGGAACATCATCATACTGGGTTCAACCACCAAGAAAAACGCTATTCACATGAGCTCATGCATGGGCTTTAGGGTTTAGGCCACGGGGCAAAAGTCAGATAGATCCTTTTGTAAACCCAAACCCTTAACCCTGAACCCTAACCCCTAAACCCCAATTCTCATAAACAAAGGTCAATCCCCAGATGACTGCAGGTAGGACAGACTTTCTAACTGGGTTGCTGTTAAGGAACATAGAATAAGGTACCTGTACAGGGCATATAAATATGTATATGTATATATATATATAGTAGTTATTATGGTTCCCCCATCGTAGCATCTTATACTCTAAGCCCTAAAGCCTAGGCCCGAAACCTTAAACCCTAAAGCCTAAACCCTAAACTTAAACTAAATCCCTTAACAGCAGCCCAGTTTAAGAAGCCCCTGGGTTTCCTCGTGATTCGCTCTGGCAGAGTCCTTTTAGGGAGTATGTCCTCTTTGAGGTCGCCTGGGGGTCTACCCAAGTAAACAGAATAGGGTTTCGGGTTTAGGGTTGGGGGTTCAGGACTCCCATTTCATTTGGGAAGCTACCTAGTTAAGCAGAATAGGGTCTGGGCTTTGGGCTTCAGCGTTCTTATTTGCGGTCATCTGGGAATCTAGCTCATTAAGCAGAGACGGGTTTAGGGATTAGGGTTCCTGTTTTAGGCCCCTTAGGAATCCAGCCTTATTAATGAAGACTAAAGAGAAGATCATAGTTGCCCCAACCCCTATATGAGCTATAGTCCAAACTCCTTAAAGGGGGTTTATGTCGGGGATTATATAGGGGAGTATTCTAGGGATTATTAAGGGAGATACTGAAGTTTAGACTATGGCGCATACAAAAGGACCTTATGAGTATCATAAAATCTGAAATAAACGCTTAATCTTTAAAGGGACATAAAAAGATGTCAGGCATAGGTTCTGCGGCTGCATACAGACGTCATCATTACTGTAATTGAAGAGCAAGGGTCAGAGGAGATTCAGTTTACAATTCCCCAACTAACATGACTCCCCCAAACCCTGAAGCCTTAACCCTATATATCCCACATATTTGCATAAGGGACCTCAGGTACCTAAGGATTTAGGCCCCTACATTGTGACTCGGGGACTCAGGCTCAAATCCCTGAGCCCCAAAACTTCTTCACCTGCACAGTTTAGGGTCTCTAGGGTCCATTCCTCCGGTTTAGGGTTCAGGGCTTGGGGCTTAGGGTTTCAGGTTCAATCCTCCGGTTTAGAGTTTAGGCATTGGGGTTTAGCGTTCCATCCCTTGAAGCCCCTAAATCCCAATTGCGTAGGTTTTAGATTCCAAAGGAATGCACTCACGTCCTCATGGGAGCTTCCCAAAAATGCAGGTTCGTTGGGGGCTGCTATTATAATTAGAAGGATGATGTTACTTGGGGTGACAACGTCAACACCTGATTTTGGAAACTCCTAGACCCCCCAATCTTGAGCTGGAATCTCTCAGCACTACACTCTGAAACCCTAAACCCTAAACCCTAAACTGCTGCTTCGCGCCTTTTCTGGTTCAAGCACCTTGCTTGACGTGATAGAAGTGGCTTACCTGGCAATTCCGCTCTGGTCCCCTTCCCCGCCCGGGCTTTGGGTTTAGGGCTTAGGGATTTTGGGGGTCCCAGCTAGGTCGAGGACCAGAAAACCTTCAAAGCTCAACAGCCCGGATTTCCAAAATCACACCCATCTGGTAGTTGAAACCCCTCAAAATCAAATCGAAGCAACCCTTTGAATTCACATGCTAAGCTTCAGGGCTCAGGGTTTTTGAGATCTTCATCCCGGGCTGGGGTTTGAGAGCTTCACTCGCCAGTGGCCCTGGCGGCCTTGCGGAGTAAAAGCTCCACATCATGGCGCCAGGGAGACTTGACCGGAGCTTTGGGTTATTCCCCCTCCCAGTAACTGTCCTTAAAGGGGCCTTATTAAGGGGGTTCTTATAACTCCCATAACCCCTTGTGGTAACAGTTTCTGTAAGGGGGAATTACCCCACCAAAGCTTCTGTTTAGGTTTCAGGGTTTAAGGGTTTAAGGGTTTCAGGGTTTGAGGTGTAAGGGCGGGTGAAGGGTTTAGGTTTCAGGGTTCAACGTTTATGGGCTAAGCGTTTAGTCCTCAGGGCTTATGGTTCAGGGTTAGGATTTGGGAAGACTTGGCAGAAGCGTCTTTTTCCTACTGGTGCTCAACCCAAGACCTCCAAAAAGCCCAATGAAGGTGATGCATTATAGACTTTATGGCCCAATCTAGATAGCAGTTACACGGAGCCCCAGGGTAGGGGAGAGTGGAGATAAGTACCATACCCTACACCCTTCAGCCCCAAACCCTAAACCCTAAACCATTATAGGAGACTAGAGTGAGTTTCGCCCTCCCACTGCCCCTCAAGCACCAGTGCGTTGTGGTGGGGTTGGGATCAAGGGTTTGTAAGGGCGGGGGTCCCTACACCCTAAACCTTAGGGTTCCACCATGGAGAGGATCCTGCTTTCAATAAGGCTTCAAGTTGCCATTTTTCTACATGAGCTATGGTCTAAACTCGTTAAAGGGGGGGGTGTATAGTAGCCATATAGGGGACCATCTTAGGGCTCCTTAAGGGGGATGCTACGGGGGGTTGTTGTAAAGCGGATTTTGGGTCTTATGGAAATCTAACGTACAATTCCTAGAAAACCTCTACATCTAGTAGCTTCCATTTGACCTTCCATTTGCTTCTGCATTATTAGGGGCCCCGCTATTCATGGAAACTGCCAGGCTAAGATTGACACTCAAAAAAGTGTTGTCGCTTTGAAGGAAGGCCTGCGAGGGATTTGACCCCTAAACCCTACATCATGTAGAAGCCCGAAACCCTAAACCCTAACCTAAAGCAAGGGTCCTCTATCCCAATATAATGCCAATGTACAAAAGTAGCTTCCATCTTCTCTTTTTGCATTATCCCAATAATATAACCCAATATACTATGGTAGCTTGCATTTTCTTTTCCATTATCCCCAGAATATAATCCAAAGCCCTGAACCCTAAACCCGAAACCCGGAACCCGAAACCCAAAGCCCGAAACCCTAAACCCTAAACCCTCCTAACCCAAAGCAACGGCCCTTCCCTTTGGCTGGTTATGCACACAGTCTACAGTGCCAGAAGGGCCACCGGTTTGGAACCTCGGGTTGTGGGCCTTGGGGTTAAGGGTTTCAGGTTTCTAGCTTGAGATTTAGGGCTGCGGATTTGGGATCTGAAGATTTAATGCGCAGGGTTTACAACATCACAAGTAGGGCTTACTCTAAGTATAAGCTCGGCTGTAAGCCCAGTTATAGCTGCTTGCTAATCGCCATGAGGTTCCAAGTGCCCTAAACCCTAAACCCTAAACCTTAAACCCTAAACCCTAAACCCAGCAAGATACTGTCAGGTCTACTCGCCCTTCTGATTTGGAGACATGGTGGGCTGTTGACATGCTCTCCTAAACCCTAAAAGAGGGTTTAGGGTTTAGGGTCTAAACCTTAAACTGCAAACCTGAACCCTAAACGCCCGACAGGGGCAGGTTTTAGGGGTCCCCTCAGCCCCAAATCGCCTGAGGAACCCTAGCGCCTCGAAGGCGGTGGGGCACCCGGCTGGTGGGGGTGACTCTGCGTAGGGTTGAGAGTTTTTGTGGCGGTTAGATTGGAGATTATAGATGGATGAAACTAACATATTCTTGGGGTTATAAAGGGCAATGTAGGAACTACTACAAGGATCCATGTGTGCACTTTCAAACCAGAGGTAAGGTGTGGTTCAATGTTCAGGGCTTGGGACACAGGATTCATAGTTGTGGGGGTTTCAGGGGTCAGGGTGACACAGCATCCATGGTGTAAGACATCGCTTTTTCGTGATTTAAGGTTTAGGGCTTCAGCTTAAACTTAGGCTTCAGGGTTAGACAATTCAATTCCAGGTGATTCGTTTTCACCCTCGCCCTCGTCCTGAACCTAGCCTTTACGATGTCAGACAGCCTCGTCAGGGATTGAAGATTTATGGGGCCTAGGGAGTAAAGTTGAGGGCTTAGGACTCGGGATTCAGGTTTCCGAAAGCCCTAAACCCTAAACCCAAATCTTACCCCTGGTGCAGGGAATGAAGCGAATTGAAAACCTACGGTAGGTATTACAGATCCTGTATGACCCTAAGCCTTTGATACCCTGGCAAGTATTGTTACACTATGATCTACCAAGGTCATGCAGGATTCTAAGTAGCACGTGGCTTCTCCGTCAGCCTGAAGGCAAAGGTCGTGGCAAAGGCAAAGTCTAAGGTCGAAGCCCTGGGTGCCTACGGTTGATACTAAAAATCCTGCATGACCCTAAGTACCTTATACCTTGGGAAATATGGTATGATAGTATTTTAGGGTCATGCAGGATTTTTAGTATCAACAGTAGTATGGACACTTAACTCTGGGATCCTTATATGAGCTATAGTCTAAACTCCTTAAAAGCAGGTTATATAGGGGATTATACAGGGACTACTATAGGGGTTATGAAGGGGGATACTAGGAGTTAAGACTGTAGCTCATCTACTTACGATATACCCTACATGTACCCTTTGCGGCTCCCTAGAATCCCACTAAAAAAGCCTAAGGGCCCCTCTCTGGGGCGCATACTTCCAACCTGAGACAAAGGTAAACCCTAAACCCTATAAAATCCCTATATAATTCTATATATCCTCATATCACGCCTATATAACCCCTCTATATATATATAACCCTCTAGAACCCTATATGTATCCACCCTTTTAGGTAAAGTATTTGTAAATGAAGAATATAATCTTGTTAGGTTGAACCACCG
The DNA here is from genome assembly GCA_905231905.1 of Symbiodinium pilosum. Lineage (NCBI taxonomy): Eukaryota > Dinophyceae > Suessiales > Symbiodiniaceae > Symbiodinium > Symbiodinium pilosum. Next base: position 7,947 of record CAJNIZ010006439.1, read on the forward strand.
TGAACCCTAAACCCTAAACAGGTCAGACGCAAGGTGCCAGGTGCCAGGAGTGGACTTCCATTGACGGGGAAAGCAAGATGCTTTGCATGCAGGGTTTAGGGTTTTTGGGTTTAATGGTCAGGGTTTGGGGTTTAGGATTTAAACCATAAACCATAAGCCCTAAACCCTACACCTTAAACCCTCAACCCTAAACCCTAAAACCTCAACCCTATAGGCGTTAGGCTTAAGGAGCTTTCAGCGTACAGGTTGCCGCAAACCAACCTGCAGCTTCGCGCAGAGGTGTCCAGTCAAGCTGCCTGGCGCGTGCCCCTAACGCTCCCTGCCTATGTTCGCCTTTAAGTAGATAGAATATGGCCCATAATATGGCTTTGGGTACATTATAATAAGATCCCCATATACTCCATATTCTGTGTACTTAAAGGGGACTAAAACACTGTGGCATGGGCCGCAAGGGAAAGGGGCTGTGCGGCGGGAAGCCTCGCCGGAACGCAGGGGCAAGGTGATGATGAGGAGATGGTAGAGCTGCCAATCTCGGTGCCGCATGAGACCGGGCCGTTGTTTAGGTAAGATCACCCAGCTGTCGTGCATCAGGATACCCCGCACTAGGGTCGACCGGATTCTGCTCTGGAGCAGCTTCGACTACTATGAGTATCCATTCCTTCCTTCCTTTCTAACCAGAAGTAAATCAACCCTTGACCTGAAACTGAGTGGGGTGGAATTCCCCTAAACCCTAAACCTTACGCTAGACCCTTAACCCTAAACACTTTAAACCCTAGACCCTGAACCCTGAATCTTAAAACCTAAGCCCAGCCAAGCTCGACCTACGTCTCCTAGATGCGCGTGCTGAAACAGGAGTACCCTGCTGCGAGCTTTATTTTTGGGCTTATATGGGCCACACATGAGTAGTATTTTATTTGGGGATACTATGGTACCCATTATAGAGTAAGATTCTATCCTCCTTTTGGGGTATCGTATTTAATATGAGGTATATTATCTTACTAGGTTCAACCACCAAAAAACGCTACTCACATGCCTTCAGACCTCGTAAATGGAGTTAAGCATCTTGCCAGCCTGAACATTTTTTCAGGGGATTGAGAATTGTAGGGGTTTAGGGTTTAGGGTTTAGGGTTTAGGGTTTAGGGTTGAGGGTTGAGGGTTGAGGGTTTAGGGTTTAGGGTTTAGGGTTTTTGGAGTTTCAAGCTTAGGTGTAGAGGTTATAAGGCTGATAGTCCAAGTGAATGACAACGTTTTTTGGTACACAGCCCACATGTATAGGTACGTCCATCCTTCTAAGTAAGTCGTAGCCCTAAACCCCAAACCCTAAACCCTAACCCCTAAACCAAAACCCCCTACACCCTAAACCCTGAACCCTAATTCCTAAACCCTAACCCCCTAAAGCCTACTCAAAGGAACGCAATTTCCTCAAGCTCTGAGGCCTCAGAACTGGCTATGCTGTAATTAGTCGCAAGCCAGATGGGGAATAGGTTTAGGGTTCAGGGTTTTGGGAACTACTTGCAAAGATTCGGAACCTTCAGGTAGGGTTGGGAAGAACCCTCCAAATAGATTCAGAGCTATATCCTAATCCCTAAGCCCCTAAACCCTACACCCTAAGCCACGATGATGAACATCCACTTAGAGCCCAACATGACCTCATATACTATGCGGAAGAGCTTGAAGATCTATTGTCAACCCTAAGCCTGAAGCCCCTAAACCCTAAGCCCTTAACCCTAAACCCTATGTACACCCTAAACCCTAAGCCCTAAACCCTAAACCCTACACCCTAAACCCTAAACCCTAAACCCTAAACCCTAAGCCCTTAACCCTAAACCCTTAACTCTTAACCCTAAGCCCACTAAGAAATCCGGACTGAACGCTGAGGTGTTGGACTTTGATCCACAAGAAGCTGATCCAACGGCGTTTGGGGGCTCGGGCTTCCTCTGTTTAGCCTTTGAGGAGTATGGAAGCCTGAATATCCTATCGAATCTCATTAGGGTTTAGGGTGTAGGGTTTAGAGTATAGGGTTTAGGGTAGACCCTAAACCCTAAACCCTACCCCGAATCCTGTTTAAAGACTACTTGCGCCCCTTGAGCGAGGATCCTCGAAAGTTAAGGCTTCGCATACAGCCCATATGGTAGGCTGTCAAAATCTCATGGTCCCTTCTGGGGTCCCAATTATCAGGGTTAAGGGTTTAAAGTAGACCCATGATTTATAAACCCCATCCTTTAAGGGCCTTAATCATAGGATCCATATTATAACCCCTGTGAAGTGGAGAGGGTTTATTAATCAGGGGTCTGGGTTAGGGTTATACCCCCTATCATTGGTTACCTTGAAGAGGGACGAACATTTTGTGCACCTGGCATATGTCTAGCTATCCCTGGAGGGAGAGCCTAGGCTATCTATCCGTATTGGCCTATTGGTCTAGAAATAGGGCTGCGGGGGTCGCGTCTTGGGGTTGTATAGGGTCTAGGCCTTAGTTAAACAGGGAGACTACTCTAAACTCACTAACTTTTTTGGTCTCATTCCCAGGCGTATCGGTGCTTAAGGGAATGAGATTTAGGGTTCAGGGTGTGGGGTATAGGGTTTAAGTCAAGGTGGAGGAGCGGATCCCTAGCATGAAGAGTCAAATTGAAAAGAGCGTGGAACATGAAATGGACATTACGAAGATCTCGTGGTTTATAGGGTGCAGGATTATTAGAGGTAAGTGCGCGTACGGACCCCCACAGTAGCCCCTATAGAGTCCCTTAAGATGGTAGTGATCTTCCATCCCCCCCTAGACCCTAAACCTTAAACCCTAATCCCCCTCCTCTCTTAAGTATCCTTGAGTTATGGTTATAGCCAAGATGTTGAGTGTCAAGGTTCTCCTCATGCATCAACTAGTTTAGAGATTCATGGAGAGTTGTAAGCAATGTCAGAAGGTCCTTCACCCTCAACCCTAAGCCCCGAAGCCCTAAATCCTTAACCCTAAAACCTGAACACCTAAACACCCATAAGCATCTAACTACCATACATACATCCTAGCCAGCGACAGGGAATGACACCAAATGCCCCAACCTTACTCTTGCTGGTGCCTTGGGGAGAGTGGGTGAGACCCTAAACCCTAGACCCTAAACCATAAATCCTAAACCCTAAACCCTACACCCTAAACCCCAAATCCTAAACCCTTAACCCGAAATCCTAAACCCTAGACCCTAAACCTTCAACCCTACCTTAGACCCTAAACCCTAAACCCTAAAGGGATCCCTGCAAACATCTCTGCAGTCCCTATCATCCCTCCCTCCCGCAGGCATGAGTAAGTAAGTCCCCAAAGATGGGGGTTTCCCAAAATTAGGGGTACCCTTTTAAAGGTCCCCTAATTCTGGGAAACTACCAAACATCGCAGCTGGGATGACGTAGGGGTTTCAGGGTGTTGAGGCCGGGTACCCAGACCACCTAAAGGATCCAAAAAATGGGTTTAGGATTTAGGGTTTAGGGTTGAGGGGAACATTTCAATAATCCCCTAGTTCCCCCAATGTAGTTATGGGGGGTCATGTTGGGGGGGTTCCATTTTTTTGGATCCTTTAGAAAGTCTGCGTATATATAATTAGAAAAGTGCTGCACTGCCAGAATTCCAGTGACATTGCCTCACGCAGCATGGGTCGGATCAACAGTGAGGATACCTGAGCTATGTATGCTAAACTCTAAACTTTTGTAAGGGGGCGATATCGGGGATTATACGGGGGATTATATAAATTATAGGGGAGTATTACAGGGGTTTATAACGGGGGATGCTAGGAGTTTAGTATGTCCATTTCGACGGAGACTGCACACTGAGCCCTCATCCGTAAGCCCTGATTCCCAAATCCCGAAACCCAACCTCCAAGACCGAATAATTGGTTTAGGATTTAGAGCTTAGGGTTTAGGGTTTAGAGCTTAGGGTTTAGGGTTTAGAGCTTAGGGTTTAGGGTTTAAGGTTTAGGGCTCAGAGAGGCAACCGGCCTTCAAGAAAGCCTTGCTAAGGGTGGTACAGACGCGTCGCCTTCTCTCGCAAGTCCTGGCCACACGAGGCACGAGGGTCTTACCGTGGGTACTAACAATCCTGCATGACCCAGAGTATTTTAAACCTTGGGATCTATGGTATTATAGTATACTAAGGTCATGCAGGGTTTTTAGTATCAACAGTAGGACTTCCCAGACCCCCTCATGGATCCAAAAAATGGAAACCCCCAAAATCACTCCCATTACTACATTGGGGAAATTTGGGGATTATTGGGAGGTTCCCCGCCTTTGGGATCCTTTAGGGGGTCAGGGCTAGGATCTGGTGTTAGATGAACTGTACATCCTAGACCTCTGGGTTGCAGGTTAAGGGTTAAGGGTTTAGGGTTCATTACCCAACTCAGTGCTTTTCTTGGTGCCTTTACAGTCTATGGTCCACCTAGTCCAACCTTAAGGCAATTTAGGGGTTTAGGCCTAGCTTCAACACTAAACTGTCAACCATAAACCCTAAATCCTAAACCTTAACCCTTAAACCCTGAACCTTACACCTTAAACCCTAAATCCTGAAACGGAAATCCTCAACCCTTAGACCTGGGTTTCGGCGTCCTATGGAGCCCTGGTGAATCAACCCATTTCCGCAGCATGCCGCTGAGCCACCATTTTTCGTCTTCCTGACTGATCTGAGGGGGCAATTCGCATTCCTACTCGTAACCCAATTATGCAACCCCAATAAAGACACCAAACCTTAAACCCTAAACCCTAATCCTTACTATAGGGGCCCTCCAGAAATGGTACTCCTAATTTTGGGAACTCCCATATGGGCTCCCAGCTATCTATTGTATATGAGCTATAGTCTAAACTCCTTAAGGGGTTATATAGGGGATTCTATAGGGGACTACTATAGGGAATATTAAGGGGGATACTAGGAGTTTAGATTATAGCTCATATGAGCCAGCTACAGCCCCGAACATGGTCAGATTTGGGCGATAACGGCAAGAATGATTGTAAACACTCTCACGCACCCGTCTCGGCTGTTGGGTGCACAGAATGCGATGCTCACTCATACGGAGGGCCTGGGGCGGAGCAGGGCGTGCACGTAAATTCCTAAACCCATATCTATATATATGTACACACGCACTAGAATCCCCATAGAACCCCGATAGTTACAGTAGTTTCCATTTTTCAATTATCCCTGTATAATCCCTCTTGAGGTATATCCCAACCTTATAGCCTCCAGAGGATGGGGGAGGCTGGAAGTCTATGCGCAGGGAGAAGGAACACGGGGAGGGGCAGGAGGGAAGGTGGAATCAGGGAATCGGGAGCCCTACATCTTAAACAGGTTATGACTGTCTTGGACATCCAAGTACGAACTCTCATAAGCCCTAAACTAAGCCATGAAAACCCTTGTACACCTGGAACCCCAAAATCCAAAGCTCTTAACGCCCCCAAACCCTAAACCCCGCGACCTCTAATCCCTAAAGCCCACACCATCCCTACAACCCCTTTAAAGGATCCCTGTGGGCACTCCATTTGCCAGGGTCTGAGGACCCCAAAATAGCAGGGGTATAGGTACCGAAAGCCCCTTAGATTTGCGGACCCAAAGCCCCACTATTTGAGCACTTGGACCCTCTTGGCCCCCTAAACACTATAGTCCCCCTTTAAGTAGATAGAATATGGCTTCGAGTATATTATAACAAGATCCCCATATACCCTATATTACACTAAACCCTAAACCCTAAATCCTACATCCTAGATGCCAACCCCCTAACCCTAAACCCTGAACCTTAAATCCCAAACCCTAGATCCCCAAACCCCTACCCCTAAACCCGTAAACCCTGAACCTTTAAGCTCCCGATCTCGCCTCAAGGCGAAGCCGGCCTCCGCAAAGCTTTGTATGTCGCTGTGGGGGGCTCGCGGGTGTTGCAGGGTTGGGGGGGGGGGGTCCCTAAACCCTAAACCCTAAACCCTAAACCCTAAACCCTAAACCGTGGGTTTAGGGTTAGTGGTCCAGCACTTTGGGCTCAGGTCTCAGGGCTTCGGGTTAGGGGTAGGGCTTAGGTTTTAAGGTTGTGGATGGAGAAACTCGAGTAGGGAAGGGAAGAGAACATGGAATTTGCTTATGACTTTCGGCCTTACATGCTTGAGTTTTAAAGGATTGAGGTAGGGTGTAGTCAAATTCTAAACCCTAAGCCGTGTGGGAACAACCCAAGTTTGGATATACAAGGGCAGTGCGCAATCTAGTCCAACAAGCAACCCGATTCTTTGCATTTGCTTAGTCTTCTTACGGTTACTGGTCCCGTCCCCGGAAAATTCCGCCCATGTGATACTCAATTGGTTTTCCAAATTTAGGCCCCGCAATTTTCGCAACCCTTTTGATTAGGAGAACTATGCGGGTTCTGTGTGTCTATTGCCGCACAGTTTAGAGCTTTTGAGGATCTAGGGTATCAGATTTAGAGTTTAGGGTTGAGAACTTAAGAGTTCGGCTTTCATACGTGAGCTACGATCAATATTAGGGTTACCCGGGGACCATTAAGGGCGCACATAGGGGCCCCTCTTGTAGTTTAGTATAGTCCATATTGTTTCCCCGAATAAAGATCCCATGTCCTTTAGATTATGTGGGAAATGGGTTATTCTCAAATTTATGGGCCCCTTTGGGTGATGACCATCTAATATTTAGGGGTACCAAAATGGGACCCTGATTTTGGGAACTACCCAAACATTGACCGTCGCTCACCTTGTTGAGGGAGAAAGTCTGATCTGGTGATCCATTGACTTCAGCTTGATTTCGCATTTCCAAATTGGAGAAATCATCTGGCTTCAGTATTATGAGGGCTTTTCCGGAACAATCCCTCAACCCAAAACCCTTAAGCTTAAACCCTAAATCCTAAACCCTAAACCATCTTAGGGTTTAGGGTTTTGGCTTAGGTTTTCAGGCTCCAGATCAATTTCGTCGGCGTGCTCAGGGCTTTGTGCTTCCAGCACGTCGATCTCTTTCGAAAGATCCTCGCATCTAAGCTCTAAACCGAACCCTCAACCCTAAACCCTAAATCGTAAACCCTAGACCCTAAACCCCTAAACTCTGAACTCTAGACCCTCGACCTTCTCGGCTTAACTGAAGACTTTAAGCCCCAACACCTTATCAGAGATCCTGAAAGCTGCGCGACCCTACTTGGAGTAGCTCTGTAGGGCTCAGGGTTTAGGGTTTAGGCTGCAAGAGCCCAAACGATTGAGCTTTTTCGTGTTCCAAAATCAGGGTTCCCTTTTCTGGGTCCCTCTCGCAAAGACTCTAGTTTGAGTTGGCCCTTATCTTTAGTTTAGACATACCCATTCTTTAAACCCTAAACCCTAAATCCTAAACTCTGAAAGACTTGTATCATCCTAAGCGCTTCTTCTCCCAGATCCTGATAGCCTTTCATCACCCCTTTTCCCTGAACCTGCAGCCCTAAATCCTACCCTTAACCCCAAAGCATCAAGCTTTAAACCCTAAACCCCATGTGAACACCGCCCATGCTCGCTGGCGGATGTGCCTGGCTTGCGCGCTTTCTGCTGTTGGCTGCAGCATATGCTGTGCAGGCCGCTTAGTGTTTTGGTTGAAGTCCTAAGCTCCAATCGCTAAACCCTAAACCCTGAGCCCCACACCCTAAACCCTAAGGCCCATTCCCTAAGCCCTAAGGGCCCTTTTATAGGGGTTGTAGGGATGCATTTGGTTTGGTTTTGCGGGTTTACATGCCAGGGTTTAGGGCTTCGGGATGCAGGCTTGAGGCTCAAGGGGCTTAGGGTTGAGGGTGTATGGCGCCCGGAGGTTCTGGTAGAGTTTACTTGGAGGGTCAGGG
>CAJNIZ010006442.1:0-17712 GCA_905231905.1 Symbiodinium pilosum
TCTTACTGGCGATTAGTAGGGAATAAGGGCATACATTATAGGACTTAGGCTTTAGGTCTTAAGGTTAGAAGGGGAGAAGGGAATATGTAATGCAGGATTATTGGGATTCTATTCCCATATTGGCCACTAACCAGTATTCAGTAGCTAACCCAATTTCTTATGGTTCAGGGATGTGGCTTTAGGGTCCGTGGCTTAGGTTGAGGGTTGAGGGTTGCCGGTCTAGGGCTCAGGCTTTCGAGTTTAGGACCTGGGCTTTCTTCCCCACCTTGCTGCGGGGTGTTGGAGTTCAAAGAAGATGTGCTCTCCTACCCATCTTTCTGGAGTGCCGAACCTCATTCCTACAGTGCCCGATCACTTAATCCCAACCCTAAACCCTAAACCCTGAACCCTAAAAGCACAAATGCACATTACCTTGCAAAATTAGAGACTTTGGAGGCAGAAAAACCTGGCACGCCCAAACGCAAAGTGTGCCTACAGTGCCCAACCTAACCTTCTTGAGGCGAGTAAACCCCCCAAGAGAAGCCCCTATATAATCCCTATATAACCCCTATATAACCCCTTATACGAGGCTTATCTTCATGGTAACCTTCCCGATACATATATATATATATATGCAAATAGCTATACATATCCCTATAGTTTCCCCCCTCTCAATTCCAGGGTGGGGACTCTCCCAGCAAGGTGTTGTTTTGAGGGTGCGAGAGGGCTTTGTTCTGAATGCTCCGAGTTAAAGGTTGAAGTAACCGGCTTGAGCTGTACTACAAGCGTTGCGCCCACAAAAACCAGAAAGCAGGCCGGCAAAAGAAATCATTCTACGGGTGTATTATATTAAGGAAATATGTCGCAGCCTCTGCTGGGGGGTCGCTATTGCGTGGTTGGTTTCCCTGTTTGATCATGTAGGGGACGAATGGCGCCCAATCTTGGCATGTTCTCGGGTCCCTACGCAGCCCTCTCCTTTGCAATGTGCAAGTGTATGATGATCACGTGAGGTTTCCGGGGCTGCCAGCCATTCCCAAAACATGCTTACATTAGATCCTGAATCCTACATGGTCCCGAAAAGCGCACCATTCCCAATTTGAAGATTTTTCTAAACAATTGGGGAAAATATTTTTCCCCAATTACTAAACAATTGGTAATAAACAATTGGGGAAACTTTTGTTCCCAATTGTTCAGGGTTTGCAGGCCTCTCCCTGGACAGCCTCGAAGCACCCACTTGAGTGCTGCTATCCTGAGTCCCTAATCTTAAGCTCTAAATCCTGCACCCTAGACCGTAAATTCTAACTTTAGGGTTTAGGGTTTAGGGTTTAAGGGTTTAGGGTTTAAGGGTTTAGGGTTTAAGGGTTAAGGGTTTAGGGTTTAGGACTCTAAGCCCTAACACTCCCAAACTTAAGTCCCCAAACTCTAACACAGGAGAAGCTCTTGCTCCTCCAGGGGAGCTTTCAAAGAGCCCGACGTCGAGGCTCCTGAGGAGCCTTGATCCTGGTATTATTGGAGGTTCAGGGTAATTATAACCCAGTTCTAGGGGATTAGGGTTTAGGGTTTTTGGTGTTTTTGGGATTAGGGTTTAGGGTTTAGGGTCTAAACTCCTTATGCCTGGACCCCGAAAGTATGTAAAACAATGGCCTTTAGGGCTGTTGTTATGGGTTTAGGGCTATTATTTTACATATTTGGGTTTAGGGTTTAGGTAAAGACTGTATAGAATTGTTTGTAAGGGTTGCATAGGGTCACAAGGGGTATCTAGGGTTTAGGGTAATATTGCCCACAGAAAAACTGTACCTATGACCCAATTACAAGACCTCTGCCCCTAATCTGGCAATAATTGGGTGACAACTGCCAGTTATAATGGCTGGGTTATACTCTCGAACTCAGTTCTCCCCACATATGTATAAACGTATATGGAATTACAGATGCATGTATATATATAATATACATAGAGAGATGTGTATTTACACATGTGTATATATATATATACATATATATATATATATGTGAGTATCTGTGCGCAGCACCACACATCCCCAGTATAGATTTCATGTCCTATGTCAAAGTCCATTTGGTGTTCCATTATTGAGGTTTTAAGCCCTGCATCCCAAAACCTAAACCCTAAATCGCATGGGCTACCATTACCCTAAACGAAAATATTGCATATCCCCCATATAGCGCTATAAAACTTACATAAACCAAGGTTAACATGTGTACATGTATAATTATGCTGGACCTCCAATACCGCCTAAACCCTAAATGGCAGTTTCCCTCTTCTGTCCGATGAAACCCAAAAGTAGGTACAATAATGGCCCAAAACCCCGTAACACTAGCCCATAATCTAATTGTTCTACATACCTTTGGGGTTCAAGTACTCCTAATCAACATGGGCTAAACGTGCCCTGAACCTCCAAGCTGATGACTCACGTAAAACTTGAGGCTTCCGAAGGGTTGAAGGTTTTGAGGCTTTGGGAGGTTAAGGGTTCAGGATTTTGGGAGGCTAAGGGTTAGGACTAGGGGAGGTCCAGGGTTAAAGGTGTGGAAAGTCGAGGTTTTAGGGTTTGGGAGTTTAACAGTTTAAGGTTTGGGAGTTTGGGAGAGGGTTGAGGTTGGGGCCCTGTTGTTCTAGTTTGAGGTCTGGATCTAAACCACAGTTGAGGTATTCGGATTCAAGTTTGGGGGCAGAGGTGTAGGGCGTACTGTTTGGGGCTTAGGGTTTGCTTCTATGCTTGAGGGCGAACGTCTTAATTACTTGCATAGGGTAACACCCTGGCCCTTAAACCCTAAACCCAAACCCTAAACCCTAAACCCAAACCCTAAACCCAAACCCTAAACCAAAACCCTGGCCCTTTATCCGTATCTTGAAAATTCCTCCGGTGCGCCGCACTGCGGCTGAAAAAACCGTGGACCGGTCCGGAAACCCTGAATCCCAAACCCCTAAACCCTAAAGTTTAGGGGATAATCTAAACTCCTAGTATCCCCCTTAATAATGGAGAATCAAATGGAAAAGAAAATGGAGAATGACATGGAAACAGCTATATATAGGGTTACGTAGGGGGATTATAGGCGTTTAGGGGGTATAATCTAAACCGTAAACCATCTGAACAGCCAGCCCTGAATCCCTGAACCCAGTAGCTTCATCTCGTCGTTGCTACAGGGAGACTAGATACTACGTGGGCCCAGCGCCCTTGTACGCAACTACCCCGCCCACAGGTGCCTGAGACGCGTGAAGCTTGGCCAAAGCTGCAGCGATGTTCCCGACAACCTCCTCCTTTTTGTTCTGCTTATAGTCCCCCTTAACCCCTTAAGTAGATAGAATATGGGGTATATGGGGATCTTATTATAATATGGCCTAAGCCATATTCTATCTACTTAAGGGGGACTATATCCCTAGGGATGCATGTACACGAATACTACCTACATTGGGCCCTAAAGTCTGTAAATGTTGCCTACATTGGGCTATTTGGATTCCTAAGGTATGGTTGCGAACGAGATTAGCACCAAATTCTGGGTCAACGTAGCCTCTCCAAGTTGGAGCCCACATTCTAGATATTGTCTGCTAAGTGTTGGTTTAGGGCTTGGGATTTTAGGTGCTCCCCTTACACCTGCGCGGGGTTTAGGGATGTAGGGTTAGGGCTATTGTCAAGCCCCGGAAAGCAGACTGCCGCAAATCACAGCTCACAATCAACATCAGGGTTCACTTACGTGCAGGCGGTCCAAGACAAAATACTGCCCCTCTCTTCACGCAAATGCCCGAATCCCAACCCTTCATCCCAACGCCTCAGAAACAGTAAAACCGGATACCCTAAATTGTTGAAGTGCACCCTCCAGAACTCGCCGTGCTTCCTGAAAAAAAACGGGTTAAACTTGTGGTATCTGAAAGGCAGCAGGGACAGACTCCAGCACTTTCTGAGGCCAGTGCATTCGGCTCTGTACCCGTCAGCTCCTGCAGGCAGGTTGCGTGTTTGGGGTTGATGCCGGCCTCGGAGTTGACAGCTCAGGTTTTGGGGGATGCATACAGCTTTGGGGAACTCTGAATGCAAAGTAAGGTGTATAGGCCTTTCCTGTACAGTTATGGAACCACTCAAATGACGTTAAGGACCCCCAAACTTCAAGGCATCTAGGGTTGTTGCAGGTTTCCAAGCGTGGTTTGGCAACTACTCCCTCATCCCTAAACCCTGAACCCTAAAGGCTAAACCCTTAACCTGTGGATTTGCCGGCATCCATGCGGATTGACGCAGAGTAATGGAAGAGATCTCTGGTGAGATCGAGGGATTTGGTGTGCGTATTTGTTGTGTGGGCTAGTGGCCGTTTGGCAAATGGTAAGTATGCTGACGTTACACAAGTTCTGTGATTTCATAAGCTTCCCAAATAGAAGGACCCTAATATAAGCCCCAAAATACGAAAATCCTTATTACAGGGCCCCCAACAGGTACCCCTGGTATCGGGGAAGCCCCCATTTGTTTTCTTCGGTGAACTCGTGGCCTACCAGGACGAAATTCACATAATATACCAGCAGTTAGCATGGATTAGGGTTTAGGGTTCGGGGCTTAGTATGGATTACCAGCTGTCGATTAAAACCCTCATGTTGCCGAAGGTGACTTGTGTAACATCTGGTACGTCGTACACAACCAATAAACGCAGAAACCCCATCAACTTACTGGGGATTAGCAGGGAATGAAGGAACAGATTGTACAGGCATTATACAGGGATTGTACACCCCTATTCCCTACTAACTGCCAGCAAGTGAAAGACTGCACCCTTACCCCAACTACGTTCTCGCGCGTGAAGGAGCAACAGGTGAGCAATCATGCGCATGGCGCGTATAGGTCATCCTTAAGAGAAGCACCAGCACGAAAACATCTGGGGCTCCCATACGAGTCGACAAAAGTGCGCCGCGAACCCCAACCCCTGAAGCCCTTAATCCCTAACGCTGGAGCAACAAGCCCTGAACCCTAAACCTTCGAACTATGCACACTACGCAATCCTGTGCCCAAGAGTCCTGCTGGGCGTTCAGCGCGTAAGAGAGGAAGGCTTTAAAAGCGCTTGAAACTGCGAACCTGATGCGGGTGTGAGGATTACGGGCGTTCTTCAATAGCTGCTCAGAAATTCGATCAAGTATTATGTGGGACGCGGCACCCCATAATTACAACGTAAGGAAATCATGAAGGGCCCTCCCTATAAGGATTACACAAGACATGCTGTTTCCGGGGATGCTCCCAGCTTGAGGATTTGAAGCCTTCATGGGCAGCACTAATAAATTTGCCCTTGAAATTTCAGGGCAATTAATATCCCATTGTAGCTGGCACTTACAACCCGGTTAGGAGGCCACTATGTCCCTGATATAGTTGAAGTACCACTTAGAATAGCTGGGCTATACGGTGGATACTAAAAATCCTGCATGACCCTAGGTACCCCAAAACCATGGGAATTATGGTACTATAGCAAAAAAAGGTCATGCAGGATTTTTAGTATCAACAGTAGTTACCCTGAACGTCCATGTAGGCTGCAGCTTGGAGCTCAAGATCTCAGCTGGCTTATGCTCTGCACGTATGAGCTATAATCTAAACTTCTTAAAAGGGGCGTGTATAGAGAATTAAATATTTAGGGGAATATTGTAAGGCTGCTTAAGGGAGATACTAGGAATTCCGACTATAGCTCATATAGCCCCACCTGCCACTGTCTATATTTCGAGCTTTACGTATCTGGGCTGTCAACTGCAAAGCCAACATCTTCTGAACACCAAGCAGCTCGAAGCCAGCAATGACCACACTCTCATCCTCAGACAGGAGGCGTGGAAAAGACCCTTATTTCGGTATGCGATTAAGTCTGGGTCTCTATCCGATCCTCAGATCAGTTGGGCGCTTGCCACAATGATCATCCACTTTGGGCGGCGCATACACTACTGACACTAGTGCGTGAACGGTATAGCTGCAGGAAACAGGCAACAAATAGGCATGACTGCACCTTTTCAGGAGCTCCATATCAGATCCAAGTAGCTGATCTAGTGATTCACAAAGGCAGAAGCAACTTAAATGTATCTGAGGCATGTGAATATGCGGCAGATCTGGGCAGTCGCTAGATGAGCAAAAAAAACAAACGGACCCCAGTTTCAGTAGTGTTCAGGGCCGTTGCTAGTAAGCCGGCCAAGCAAGGTGTAGGGGGAAAATTATATGCTTCAGTTGTTGGTTGGTCAGTTTCCTCTGCGCAGCTGTCTTGGCTGTCAGCATATAATTACATCCATAATGTATATACATGCACACAATTGAAAGATACACTGACACTAATTCATACAGAATGTGAGGGTATTGTCACCTTGGCTTCATATAGAAATATGTGCATCCATTTGACAGCCCGGACTACAGATACAAAAGCAACATGTTTACACAACTTCGCCAGAATTGCTAGACTGAAGCATTGAGGAATCTATGTCTCACAGTTGTTGATTACTGAATGTCGAAGGTGAAGTTGCTTTCAGGCCGGTACGATTTCATAATTCAGTGGATATATACCGACCTTGGTAACAGGATTCAGCATCTAGCATAGAACACAAAGATACGGTCGCACACCAATCTTGACATGCTGTGAAATCTAGACCCTAAACCGTAAGCCTACACCTTAAATCCTGCAAGCCTCTAATCCGGATTCCTACGCATGATGTTTATTCTGGTCCGTTTGGAATCCAGAGGTCTCAGCCAGGCTACTTCTCATTTCTTTGCAGCACGCTCCTAAACCATAGACCTGGAATCATATTCTGCAGCAGCCCGAACAATGCCCACATTTTTTCTGCTATTTTGTCTTTTGCTAACTATAGAGGCCCGGCTACTTGTTGCTGCACATGTATACATGGCATACAGACAGCCGACTATACTCTGAGGAAATGACGTTGGACGACTTCTACCTGCAGAAGAGCGACTGAAATGCCGATGGACACATTGTAGGTGTTGGCCAGATGAGCGAGCGCATCCTGTGAAAGGCTCTGGGCGTCAGCGACGTCGACGGTCTCGGATGTCTTCAAGAGCAGACTGACATGGGGGGGGGTTCCGAAAATTAGGGGCTCTTTTTGGCTTCGGGAGTCACCATAACAAGGAGCAGCGCATATTTGGGCCAATATTGTGGCCACCTGTTATGGAAGCTACCACAGGTTTCTACAACAGTGTTGTGATGTCCCGGACGCATTCCCAACACTTGCCGGGCAAAGCTACCAAGTGCACCTCAAAAAAAGGTCCAACGATGAGCTGCCCGCAACCGCCACAAACGCGGCTGTTGCAGCAAGGTTAGGATATTATAGCATATTATTGTATGTTTTAATATATCATATTGCATCATCGGACATCAAAGTATGCTATAGTATATTCTGGTACATATTGTAGTATGTTTTAGTATATTATGGGATATTACAGGATGTTATATTATGACAAGGCGGCGGCATGACGTCAGCACATCTACGCAACTGCTTCCCTGAAATGTGCAGAAATCATGGTGGAGACATAAATGCTGGTCTCCCAAAACAAGGGGACCCCAATATAGACCCCCATATACTATAACCCTAATTCTGGGGATTCCCAACAACGTACCCCTTATTTTTGGGAAGCCCTACACCCTGCGTACATACCCCTACATACCTCTAAATAGTTTATATTACATCCCTACATAATCCCTAAATATGCCCTATATATCCCTATGTAACCTCCATAAACACCGTTGAATTGAAGGTACCCCTAAGTTGTGGAATCTCCCACATAGGCATCCCCATCTTGAGGAATCTCTGCGTTGGCCAATTGCATCCAGGGCGCCTGTTCCGTGCACATTTGCTGCAGGTCCTGATTGCCAGAGGGTTTGGAGTTTAGGGGTTTTAGGGAGGTTCGGGATTTAGGGATGAGGGTTTGAAATTCATTGCCCTCATTGCGAAATTAATGCTATGGGTGCCTGTATGTGTTGTGGTGTTCCACAAGATCATTCTGCAGGCTTCTTTGCCGGCTTCTTTGGCCGTTGGCCGAAACATGTATGGGTGTGTCATGCTACGCCCAGCACACCCGTTCCGGTCGCCATTTGGCTGTGTTGCTGTCAACAGCGTTGGTTCGCACGATATAGCCAAGGTCAGACATCGCGAGAGACATCGCCAGAGGCGTGGCAGTAAGTTACCCAACGCCCACTTTGCTCAACGGCCTTCAAAGTCCCCAGTAATAGTAGTTTCCATTTTATTTCCATTATCCCAATACAACCCCTATACAGCCTCAATCTAACCCTAATACTACCCCATACTACCCCAATGGGTCCCCAATATAACCCTAAACCCTACCCTAATACTGCACTAGGTGTCGGGATGAATGTGCCATGCGTCTTGCACCCAGCAACGATTCTGGCTTCACCAAAACTGCGAGCAATGCACGCCAGAAAACTGTGAAACCTCTACAGAGTCCGACCTCGTAGCCTGGCCACGATTGAAGAACAAACTTACATATACTATAATTTGTAGTATCCTATAATATCCTGTAATATACGATAAAATCCTACAATGTCCTATAATATCCTATAGTATACTCATATATAGCTATTAGGCCGCTATCCCCAGGTCTTCACCTTCGTTGCCTCCCGCTGCTTGACCCTTTTGTTACTCACGCCTTAACTTAAGCAGTACCCAAGGGCTCCTATGTAATTCCTTCTGAGGTTTGTTACGGGTTTTTGGGTAAGGGATTATACTATACGATTCAAAAAGGAACTGCATAGGAAGGTCAGGGCAACCTAGAGCTCTGCCACACCAAGGCTCTGAACCCCTGGAAGCCATAAAGCCCGAAGCCCTGACCCCTGAAATCCCTTTAACCCAAAGCCGCTGAACCACTCATCCTACACCTGCAACACTAGATAATACTAATAATAATAATAACAAAAATAACAATAGTAAAAATAATAACAATAATAATAATAACAATAATAATAATAATAACAGCAATAATGACCCTGCCCCCACGCATGCCTCCAAGAGCTGTGAAGCCGTCGCGACCGCGGGCTTTGGCCCGAAGAGTCGCACCTGCCATAGCCATAGGGTTTAGGCTTCAGGGCTTCAAACTTTGAATTGAGGATGTAAGCTTTAGGGTGCAGGGCGTATGGGCAAGGATTCAGGTCTAGTTTTTTGAGCTGACGGGGTGTAGGGCCGTGGGTCTATGGTTTGGGCCTGGCTGGACTGCTGCTCTTGCTCTACGTGTGCTGTCTATATATCGGTCATGCTCTTCGTCACTGTCTTTCCTGCCAAGTAAAGTGCTCGCAGGCTACGGGCGTCTATGGACTTAGGGCTTAGGGCTCCTCAGAGGTTCTAAGGGTGCAGGGTGCCTAACAGGCCCATAAGGTTAAGGGTTCAGGGTTTAGGATTTAGGGTTTAGGGTTTAGGGTTTAGGGTTTTGGATTTAGGGTTTAGGGTTTAGGGCCATTCCTACGCCCCAGCCCTGACTCTTGCGAAGGCGCTCATGGGTCTCAAGCAGGCCCAACGTTACAAGAAACCCTAAACCCCAACACCCCCAAAAGCCCCAACCCCCTCAACCCTAAACCCCAAACCCCTCAACCCGAAACCCTACACCCCGAAACCTCAACCTCAACCCCTGAACCCTAAACCCCGAAACCTCAACCTCAACCCCTGAACCCCAAACCCCCAAACCTCAACCTCAACCCCTGAACCCTCAAATCCCAAAACCTGAACCCTCAAACCCGAAACCCACCAATTTCCTACACCCTAATCCCTAAAACCTAAACCCAACACCCCAATTTCCTAAACCTTAAACCCAAAACCCCAAAACCCAAAACCCCAAATGGCCTCCTTCGTGGATCGCTCGATGTGGACGCGGCAGCCGCTTAGCTGCTGGATTCGTTGCACAGCAGAGCCTGAAATTTCAAGGGATTTAGGGTTTAGGGTTTAGGGGTTTAGGGTTTAGGGTATAGGGAGTAGTACCTGGACCCCAAAAGTATGTAAAATAATGGCCTTTAGGGCGGTTGTTATGGGTTTAGGGCTATTATTTCACACATTTTGGGGGTTTAGGTCGTAATACTATCTTCAAATTCATTCTGAATACCAAGTACTATGTGTATGACTATAGTGACTAGTAAAACTAGAAGTAACCATGAGAATAATACCTTAATGTTCTTATTCATGCCTTGTTATCAAGTATTTCTCATATGATTGGGAAGTTGCAGGAGACTCGGCACAGCAAGGAGGTACATGCGGGTTGTTCCAAAGGTCCTCTTAAAGAAGGGACTGTTAGGGATGCACTTATAGGGAGCAAAGGAACCAAAGAGGAGCAAGCCTCATATTGGGGACAGGTGGGGGTTTCCCAAATTAGGGTTCCCTGTTGGGGTTCCCATACTAAGGATTAGAATAGTTTTGGGTCTATATTGGGGGGTCCCCTATTTAGGGAAACTGCTAGGTATTTAAAACAACGGCCACATGATGTCACGTTCTGAGACTGTTCAGGAGCGGATGGCACCACGGTTCAGGCTTAGGGTGTCAAGGTTGGATGTAGTGTGCACCTAGGCCTCAACAGCCCTTCGGTGCTCCAAGTCTTTGCTTTGACTCTTTGGAAAGGGTTTCATGGATTCTCAGAAGTTTTTTGCAGAGCAGTAGGGTTCTAAAGTTCATGTTGAGCGTCATATCTTGGCAAGGTTTTCAAAGCCAACATGGCAAAGCCTGGCTGGAGAACTTTGAAATTGGGTGCCCGAGCCAACTCAAGCTTTCCGACCAGGCCTCAGATGGTCTGACCCTTGTACACGGATTTGCTCGGGGTTACATGTTAGTTTGGGCATGTGAATCCTGTAGATTCTGGAAGGTTAAGGGCACTCATCGCCTAATTCTAACTGCTCTACTGTTGCGTTACGAATCCTCTGGGAGCCCTAATATAGTCATACTTGAGTTATATAAGATTCAGTTATCATTGGGTTGTAACAAATCTGAACATCCCAGTTTTCCTGAATGTTCAGCTTTCGCTTGCCTACGTTTACTATAGTATGATGTACGGCCAAGGTCTTCTTCTAGCCTTGAGACCACTAGACCATGACGTTAGTGGTCTAGGGTCCAGGGTCCTGCTTTAAGGTCAAGGGCTTGGGGTTTATATGGCATGGTAATTTCCCTAAATAGAGGACCCCAACATAGACCCCAATAAAAATTACTACAATCCTTAGCATGGGGACCCCCAAAAAGGCACCCCTGTTTTTGGGCAACTCCCGTATCGGTTCAAGATTTAGGGACCGGGGTTGGGATTGATGCTTTTGCGTTTAGGGGCTCGGGGAACCGTGCCACGAAGCCCCAAGCATGGATTCAATCCTAGCGGCGTGTGCACTCAGCCGCTAGAACACCTGCTAAGCATACAATGATATGCAAACTTTCAAGCGTATACTTTGACCTTTAAAGAAGTCAAAATACTGACCCAAATGCCCTAAAATATCACACTTTTGGGCGTTCGGAAATGATTACCCCTGTGACCCCCTTTAAAGCACAGTACCCGCAAGTCCAATATCCCTTAATTGGGACTTACACCTAAATCGTTTTGGGGGGATCCTAGAATCATTCGTGGTATATTCCCAATTAAGGGATATCCCAAACCCCAAAAATGTGTAAAATAGTTGCCCTTTGGGCTATTTTGGTGGGTCTGGGGCTATTATTTTACCTACTTTTGGGGTTCAGGATTGGGCTTTCTGGATACCTCATATCCTCATACAACCCTTTTATACCCAGTCTTTCAGCTTTCGCTTCCAACCCAGGGACTGGTGGGATCCTCTGACATTCGCGTTCTCATGAGCTCAGACCACACCTGTCATGGTTCATGGGCTTAGAGTTTAGGGCAGTTTGGGGTTTAGGGCTTCTGGATCCAGATTCCCCCCCCTAATTTCAAAGGATGGAACCCCCTAAGATGGTTCCCCTTTACTACTATTGGGCAATGTTCGGGAAATCTTCAGGATCAACTTTCTATGATCATCTCCGATTGTCCTTCCAGGGACAAAGGGTCTGAGGGTACAGGGCATGGATAGAGCTTTATAAGGTTAAAGCATTTCGGCTGAGGGTTTGCGGGTCACGGTTCAGGGTCGAGGATTCGGGGATCAAGGGATGGGATTTTGGGAGGTGCTCAGGCACCAATTTCCTATGATTGTTTAGAATCAGGATTGTGTTACCCTAAGGGTCCTAGGACCCAAACAATAGGGCTTCAGGGCCCAAATATCGTTAATACTATAGTATCTGGGCCCTAAAAACCTTTTATTTGGGTCCTTGGACCTCTAGGGTTAAGAACTGCAGCATAAACTATGGTTGAGCTTTGCAATGTGCTGGGCTTGGGGCGGCCTTTAGCCTCCGACGGTTGGCATCGAACAAGGGCTCTGTGAAAGAAACGCCCGCCCCAATAAAGGGGCCCAAGAAGAAGACAAACGTAAACTCCACTTGGCGCATATGAGCCACAGTCTAAAGTCCTAGTATCTCCCTCAATAAACCCTATACTAGTCTCCTATATGACTCCCCTTTAAGGAGTTTAGACTACAGCTCATATGTTTCCCAGAACCCAAACCCCAAAGACCGTCGTTTAAGGGATTCCGCGGAACCTTTTTCGGTAGCCTATCGGGGCTACCATCAGGAAATCCTAGAGGCCTTTCCTCCCAGTCAAGCTGAGCCGCCGCGTTGTTCACGTCCTTACGTGGACCTCCGAGGCAGTCCAGCTGGCGCTGCACCTCATGCGTTTATTGCCGTTGAGGAACTTGAGCTAAATTACCACGATGGGGAAACTATACCTTGTACTATATATATATATCTGCATATGCATACTATGGTAATTTAAGTTAGGCTTCCTTCTGTCAGAACATTTGCAAACATGGAATGTAGTCTATCCTAAACTCAACATCTTCAACTCGTCAGGACCTCCACAAACACAGAAGCACACAACATTTGGGTTCTTCTGAAACATAGGAACCCCTTTGGGCTTTAAGATATACTACGCCGCTAAATATTTAAGGGTACCAAAATGGGATCCTAATTTTGGAAACTACCCATTGGGTTCCTAAGCCCTGGTTTCCAAGAAGCCTAACATCCAACTTCAGAAGCATTCCAAGCCCTAAATGACATCAACCTTTCAGGTCTTAGCCGAATGGCCATGCCTCAAACAGGGCAGAACCTTTTAGGGTTCAAGCGCCCTAAACCCTAAAACCCTAAACCAGAAAACCCTAAAACCTAAAACCCTAAACCTTAACCCTAAACCCTAGGGAAGAACCTTTTGGGGTTCAAGCGTGTACAATACTCAAAGAGGAGAAGGTGTTCTGGCTACCCGCCCAGAGTGAACCAAGGCATCCCATTTTCTAAGAAACCTCTAGTCCCCTTATGTAGATAGAATATGGCTTTGGCTATATTATACTAATAAGATCCCCATATACCCCATATTCCATCTACTTAAAGGGGGCTATACCAGGAATCAGGGTTTAGGCTTTGGGGTCATGGTTTAGGGTTCAGGATATCACTTCACTCCCTGGTGGCGGGCAATCCGATTGTCCTGCTAACTTGCAAAGACGCGTTCAAGTGATATCATGCCACGAAAAAAGCCAACCTACATTCAGGAATGCCGATAACTGTTTACACAGAATATAGAATCTAAAGACTCATGCTGTTCGTTTAAGCAGAAAGCCATCCCTGAACTGTGAATGCCAATCCCGACCTTGAAATCCTTAGTCTTAGCTGCAAGTGTGCTGACCCGAGTCCCTAACCAACATAAACCTAAACCGTCTTTTCTTCTTTCCCTAACATTAAATCCCATACCCCACCTGATGATCAATACTCAATATTCCTTATAGTGCCACTCCTCTTGGTAGGGAAACAATATCATTCTAGTGGGGTAACAGGGCTGTCAACCATTCAACTGATTAGGTCCCCGTATCCATTGCAGTCCGGCATGCATCGGCAATGGCGGCGTCTGATCCGGTAACCCTGAGCACTCCTGGGCCCGGATGTCTCAAAATTATAGGACGGGTTTTAAGGTTTCGTGGAAAATTCAAATAATCCAGGTGCCCTAGAAAGATGTTGCATGTTAGCGTAAAGTCCCTGCTCTTTCCCCAGGCATCCATGTACACAAATATTACCTACATTGGGCCCTAAAGTCTGTAAATATTACCTACATTGGGCTATTTGGATCCCTAGGGTTTTGCAAGGAACACATTTACGGGAACCATCAGAGGTGTACAGATCAATGTCTTAACGTCGAAACTCTGATTGTCGGGTGTATGGTGCAAAGCGTTTGAATGATGATCTGGACCCTGGCTTTCTGAATTCCACTGGTGGTGCTAATGCATGTGGTACTTGCGTCCGCCAGGATGACCCAAGACAGGCCATCAAAAGCACTCGACTGGAAGAAACAGGAACAAAGTGAGGCCAACAAGAATACTTTGATAACACAAATCCATCCCCAAGGCTCCAAGTACTTGATAATCATATTATATCTACTATTATACTTACCCCAAACCAGTATCATAAGGTCTGTTACTCTAATCCCAAATACCGAATCATTGGACTTGGACCCGCTGGACATGGCAAGCAAAGCCGCGCCCCGCTCACCGCCACAACTAACCCTCCGGCACAACAACGGCATGGTTTGGGTACTGCCCCCACCCTGCAAAAGTCGATCTTCGGGGTCATATTAAGGGCTCTATTTATATCACTACTTTATAAACATGTTCTCCTGAACCCCCTAGGGATTCAAAAGCCCAATGCAGGTATTATCCGTATACATGAATCCCTATGTACCCTCCTTTATAGCCCCGATTTCCAGTTCATTGTCCATTTTCTTTTTCACTTCATTCTTCACTATTGCTAACATTTGTACACTTGGATCCCTATAGGGCTTGACTTTTTGCAGCAGCGGCACCCAGAGAACGGTCGAACCTGTCGGAGTCGGTGTTTACGGAACTTTGGGGATCGGATAATGCGTATCCATAGGGATACAAATAGCCAAATGTAGGTAATATCCACAGACTTTAGGGCCCGATGGAAGTATTACTTGTATACTTGGATCCCTAGGGTATGGGTTGAGGATTTGGGGCTTAGAGCTCACAGTAAACTATAGCCTTTACAAACTGTATTTCCAAGTGCTTCTCAATTTCTGGGTTGCTGTGCAAGTTACCAGAACAGTGATACATATAATCAACAAAAATTCTGTTTACAGTGCTAACTTAGCTTGAATTCCTAAGCCGCTATATAACCTCGGTTTCCATTCAATTCGCTATTGGTTTCTACGTTATGGGTGGCAAAGCCCTAAACCTAATCCCTAAACCCCCTCCCAAACCCCAGTTTAGGGTTTAAGGTTTAGGGTTTAGAGTTTAAGGTTCATGGCTTGGGGTTTAGGATCTAGCGTTAAGAGCCGGTAATCTTCTTCCTCCAACATACCACCTTATATCCAGGTAACCCCAAAGCGCAATTAGATGCTACTCTTACAGGGGCCTAAATAATTGCCAATATCATTTTGAGGTCCCCTTGAGATACCACAGACCATAGTTATATAAGGAATATGGAGCCATAATCTTGGTACTTATGTAGGCCCCTGTATTATACAGACCACTGGGGACCAACCTCATGCCTCAACTCTCAATCAAATATCAGTTTCCGTTTGTTGTGCAAATGTGCTTCTCCATTATGGAGGGCATAGTATCCCTACTAATTCTGTGGAGCTCTTGGGTCAGTGAGGCATAAACAAACACAGCAAACTCGTCACGAGCCCCTAAGGAAAGGCGAAACTCAGGGTTCTGTGAGTTGACAAGGCAGCCCAAGCTCTAAACCCCTAGAGCTGTCACGTGGGAACCCATGTGGCCCATGTGGGCCCTAAGTATATACCATATAGTCACATGGACCCTTTGGGAAAGGCACATCAGAAATCGAACTGAAGGAGGGCAACTTTAGCCCAAAGGCTGTTCCCCAACAAACCAAGCTTTGGATTATGTATGGAAACTGGGGTCCTGGGTGTTTTCAAAACAACAATAGAATCCTTTTCACGGAGTGCCCGAACATGGGTACGCTTACACATTCATACGTTGGAAGATGCACAATCATGCCCAAAGAGCCCGAAAACCACGGAAACACACTTGGCAAACAGGTCCTGAACTCCTACTTCGAAGTTCTGTGCAATTATAACCAAATGCTACCTGTACTTGTACTTTCAACTGAAATCTAAGCCCCCGTAAATCCCCTGATGTGGTGATAACCGGGGTATGAGGACCATGCATTTTGGGGTTAAAACTACCTGAACCTCCCCTAAACCCCAAAACCAAGTAGACCTCAACTAGCATCCCTAGTCATTGTTACCCAGGAACTTGAGGATTGCCCGGCTTGCATTCCTAAGACTTCACGCAAGCAGTCAGAGAATCGGATCTGGGGCTTGAGATTTAAACTTCGGGGTGGGCTTACCCTAGGGATCTATGTACACATTGCCTACATTGGGCCCTGAAGTCTGTAAATATTACCTACATTGGGCTATTTGGATCCCTAGGGCTAGGGTTTGGGGTGAGGTAGAACGTGCTTGTATTGAATCGCCCTGGGTAGTTTATATGTACAGGGGCTTTCGTGGGATCTGTAGGACCGGCCGACTTCGGGCGCGCCCTTGCTGTCGGACGTGCTTGAGGCTTATTATGCTTCCACTTCTTTGGCGGGAGATAGGTCTTACAGGATTCCATTTTAGGGTTTGTTACAAAGCACACAGTTAATCTCCGTGAAAAGGGTGCCAAGATCTGTATACCAAACAAGGACAGACAGAACAATATCACGGGGCTGACGGGGCGTCTACTCTCGGGTTGCACAGGGCAAGCACTAGATTTAGGACATACTGCTCGTAGAATTTATGAGTATCTCTTACAGCTGGGTAGCAGAAGTAGAAATGAAGCAAATTGGAAGACGTGATATGCGTTTTCCTGAGCGCGCCGCTACTTAACCAGACAAACCGTTTCACAGAGTCAAGCTGCAAGGACATATTACAGCTATCTAGGCTCTGAAGACTTTCTATACAACAACTTGTGAGCCCATTCCCTGTTCTTTGAACGCCAGACAAAACAACAGCACTTGGAAAGGCACCTATGCAGCTTGTCAAAAGCTCCAAACTTATGAGTCCACCACATAGCCCCCCAGAGCCAGAGGCCTTACGCCGTGACCCACCCACGGAACCCCATGGCAATGGCTCAGCGTAGGAGCCCTGAAGCTGCACCGTAAAGCTTACGAGCCAACTCAAACTTGCTGGTGGTTTCCATGGAGATCAATGCAGGACCAGATGACTGCAACAGTTCCCATATGACTCCGGATGTTTTTTTTGCATCTGCTCGTCGCTCCTTCACTCCTTACTACACCCTACCGTTACTTCCTAAACCCTATATAGACCCTAACCCAGACCACACCGCCCAGAAACTGAGGAAGTGTTCATGGCAATAGTAGGAAGACCAGGAGTAATTATGATGATTCCAATAACTCCGATCGTCGTTGTCGTGGTCATGGCCGTGGTCGTGGACGTCATGATGGGCGAGGTGGTCGCGGTGGTCGCATCTTCGTGGTGGTCGTGGTCGTCCACACTAGTGGTAGTAGTAGTAGTAGTAGTAGTAGTAGAAGTATTAATAGTAGTAGTAGTAGTAGTAGTAGTAGTACCCACGAGTCGGATATCCGACGGTGGGGTTTTTGAGCATTGGTCGACCTGAAGCCGTGTTTTCGCTGTGGTAATCCTGCAATTTTGCAGATTTTCTTCAGGA
>CAJNIZ010006443.1:0-17712 GCA_905231905.1 Symbiodinium pilosum
GGCTCAGGCTTTGTTGTCTTTGTCGTCGCCAGCCCTCGCCTCCCACTATCACAGCGGTCGGCTCAGGCTTTGTCGTCTTTGTCGTCGCCAGCCCTCGCCTCCCACTATCACAGCGGTCGGCTCAGGCTTTGTTGTCTTTGTCGTCGCCAGCCCTCGCCTCCCACTGTCACAGCGGTCGGCTCAGGCTTTGTTGTCTTTGTCGTCGCCAGCCCTCGCCTTCCACTATCACAGCGGTCGGCTCAGGCTTTGTTGTCTTTGTCGTCGCCAGGCGGTCGGCTCAGGCCTTGTCGTCTTTGTCATCGCCAGCCCTCGCCTCCCAACCTATTGACATAAGATGTCTGGGCACGCAGGCCAACAACATGCACGAAATGAAGTCCTGCAAGCAGCCACAGGGACCCGAAAATGAGGTTATGGATGGAGAACTGATGAAAATAAAGATGTGAAGCCAGATGTCATTTCACCGTATCTGACCCCTATCAAATAAACAGGGAGGCTCAACAACTTGGAAAACATGGGGTAAGGCTGCAGTGCGCAAGATCCGCAGTGCAAGGCATGAGGCGACTCATACATTACAACGTCAAACACCATGCTGATGACTGCCAGGCTGACAGCAGCTGCCACTGCTGCATGCATTGCATCTGCTTGAACTTTAGCCTCACCACTACAATAAGAATAAAACAAGCACCATGCCAGAAGCGCTTAACCCCTATACCCAAAGCCCTGTAGACCCTGGACTATGCTCTACACCGAGGTCGTTGCCCATTCCGGCTTGTGCGTGATACCCGTGGAAGGATGCAGAGCCACAACTTGGTTGTCTCTGACCTCACAGCCAGTGTGACACATGTCTCACAAGAAGGCCCCTGCACGGGCTCATGGTCTAAAACTCTACTCCTGTTGGAGCCTCTCCATGTGTAAGGCCTTAGTTGCCCTACATGACTAGTCACAGTTGCATGCAAGGCACAGTCAAGTAGTGGTTACTCTTCTCAAGGTGGGCAACCTGCATGAAGTAGCCAGCAACCAAGCAACGTCCTGAGCTTTCCAAAGTGAAAATGCTTCACTTGCTTGCAGTTGGCAAAATCAGAGGACCACTCAGCCCATTCCTGTCAGATGCCTTTGACATGGACTCCCGCACCCTAGACCTCCGGCATGATGACACAGACAAGCGGCGGATGTTGGGATAGTACTCCTTCAAGACGCATGTGCGTGTGACAGAACCATGACCATGCAATGTCCGCAACAGAATGAAGCACAAGCTTCAACATTCAGAAAGGACGCAGAAACTTGCACCACATCTGCAATGCGCCCCTCTCCTTGTCTCGGAAATCCGTGCTGAGCATCTGCCTGACACAGTTGAACTCATAGCCACGGCCGATCAATAACGCAGACAAACCGGCAATCTCGCCGTTGCTAAAATCAGCCTAGCAGAATCTAAGACAAATGTGAAGGCCACCACGTTTAAACAGAACCCTCGAGAGACCGTGTCCTGCGCTGTTAAACATTCCAAAAACACCAACCGCTGCTCATCCATACACAAAGCGACGCATATTTCCACAAAGACCCTACACATTAACCCTGTGACAACAAGAAGCATCTTACCCTGAAAGCTCACAAACTCTCAGCTCCAGATCCTGTAATCCTGCCAAACCCAAACATCTCCATCCCTAAATCCTAAACTCCAAATCCTAAACCCCAAATCCCAGACCGTCCTGAATCTGGGACCCTCAAATACTGGGTTGCCGTTAAGGGACTTAAATTAAGTTACTATATATACCCATTATGGTAACTTAATTCAAGTTCCTTAACAGCAACCAAGAATATCCCCAACCAATGAGGGCCCGACAGATTCAGGCGCTCCATGGTGCGCTTGAGCTGCTCACGCACGTTCTCCGCAGATTTCATTGATCTGAGGGGCCAGTTATATTGGGGTTATATAGGGGCAATGGAAAAGAAAATGGAAACTACTATAGTATATTGGGGTAAAATAGGGATTATATATAGGGATAATGGAAAAGAAATTGGAAACTACTATAGTATATTGGGGTAATATGGGGGGTTATATTTAGGGATAATGGAAAAGAAAATGGAAACTACCATAATGGCTTTTATGGGTTTAGGGTTTAGGTTTCAGGGTAATGGGTTTAGGGTTAGGGCTTGGGAAAATGGATATGGGGTTCAGCGTTGGAGCCAGGGGCTTAGGGCTTGGGTAAAGAACGGTAAAGAACCGTCATGGGGATTACTGCTGGTTGTGCCAGTAATATCCAATAAGGGCGTTAAGCTGATAGCGAGAAACGCGGTGCTTGCACACTTTCCGCGTGTTGAAACAGGCTGGAGGATTATGCAGTGCATCTTCATTGGTGAGATCCTAGCCCATCAGGCCTGAACCTCAAATCTTTCTGAGATGAACGCGCTTTCAACAGGCCGCACCTTGCGTTGATGTAGTTGTCATAGCAGAACTGTGCCGGGTCTGCTCCCTCCGTGATGTACTGCTTGTACCTCATAGGTCTGACAGGCAGGTGATTCAAGGATCTGGAAGCTGGTGCGGAGCCGCTGAGGGATGGTATCTAGCACGACGGATCCCAACATAGATCGCATCGATTCCTTAAATATGTGAATCCCCAATGTGCCGTATGAGTACTACACACGAAAAGTATGACCTCCCAGATGCCGGAAACAGCAACTGTGACGCATCCGAGGTGTCCCCCACAGGAAAGAGGCTTTGTGGACTTTGCACTTCGGATTGATGGTTTGGGAACTTAAAAACAGTGAGACTTGTGGGATGGTCACAAATGCGTTTCATAGCTACTAGTACGTGCCAGTAACTGATACAACTGTCTGTCAGTGCACGGTCTTCTCAGATCCATGCCTCTTCGATGATACGCTCACCACCACGAAACTGCTGATCCAGCACAACGATAATAGAAGAAACTAAGCCCCTACCCCCAAGCACAACTATAGAAAATTGCATAAAAGTGCGGTTTGTTTCGTAAATAGAGTACTTCAGGGACTCTGAAGTTCGCAATTTAGCTGCCTCTACCCCCACCCCACATCTCCTCTCCAGGGATCTTCATTCCCGGGATTTCATAAACAAAGGGTTGCATACTCAAACTACGATGATACTCAGGTATGCCATCGACCTTCATCGCCCGCAAAAAACCCTAGTCCAGGAGGCATTCTACTTCAGTGTCATGGTCTCTGGTTCATCTCTCCCCTAGGGCGACCATTGTGACCCAGAGATGGTTCCCGTCAATACTGCTGCCATGGTTGACTCTTACTGCTGTTTCGACTACTCTTGCCAAATTACATGGAATTGCTATCACGACAGCTCCTTTAATGATCAACACTAAACTGTGGAAAGCGAGGCCCAAGTGCTCACCGAGTCGCGCATGGAAAACGTTGAGCAATGTTAAGTGGTCCCCATCCAAGTGGGTGAAGCGACCTTTGGCATCGTCTGCCTCCTTGGGCTCGAGCAAACATGTCCGAAACATGTCAAGTTACTGCGAGTGGGCGTGGTACAGCAAGTGCTTTTGGTCCAAACGCCGCACAGCTTCAGCTCACCCCACACCCAAAGCCCAAGTCTGCTGCCCAAGGCACCTTACCGAACTCCTTCGGTCTCACAAAGACGTTGGGCACCGACAGCATTGCAGAGATGGACAACATCTCGTTGCTGCATTTGAACTTGGGCCTTCGCAGCTTTAACCAACTTGGCATCTGAGAGCTGCCAGGAAGGAATGGAAAAGAAAATGGAAACTACAGGGATTATAGGGATTTTATAGGGGCTTTATAGGGATTATAAGGTGTATGCATATATATATATCCAGTATATATATATATAAGGGCTTGAGGACTCAGAAGTCAGGCAAAGCTGAGCCCTCAGCGAATCGATCAGCATCTTCGCCTGTGAATCAGCACATGAGCCGCCAGTCTGCGGAGGCCGAAAACGTTGGTTATCGTTATAGGAGTTATATAGGGGTTATACAGGGGTTATATAGAGGTTATATAGGGGTTATATAGGAGTTATATAAGGGTTATATAGGGGTTGTATAGGAGTTGTATAGGGGTTATATCGGGGTTATATAGGGGTTATATAGGGGTTATATAGGGGTTATATAGGGGTTATACAGGGGTTATACAGGGGTTATATAGGGGCTATGCAGGGATTATGTAGGGGTTATATAGGGGTTATATAGGGGTTGTATAGGAGTTATGTAAGGGCTATATAGGGGTTATATGGGGATAACGAAAAAAATGGAAACTACTATAGTATATTGGGGTTATACTGAGATAATGGAAAATGAAATGGAAACTATTGTAGAGTATATTGGGCCTATATTTGGATAAAAGAAAATGGAAACTACTACTATAGTATATTGGGCCTATATGGGGATAATGGAAAAGAAAATGGAAACTACTATATATATTATATTGGGCTATACTGGGATAATGGACAATATAATGGAAGCAACTATAATATACTATAATATACTATAACATACTATAATATACTATACTATACTATAATCTACTATAATATACTATAATGGCTTATATACGCCTTAGGATGCTTCCAAGCCACCAGCTGCGGGTCCAGAGGGAATTCCGCTGCTTGGTCCCCAGCATCTGTGAGGTCCCCGTCCTGCAAAAAGCTATACTTGGAGGGTCATGGGGACTTAGTAAGTAGGTTAATAACCCCTATTAATATAGTAACCCTAGTTATCCCCATTAATAACCTACTTACTAAGTCCCCCTGACCCTCCAAGTAGTCCCTCTTAAGCAGATATTACATGATCCGGAGGTGGCTTGGGTTTAAAGTCCCCCTTAAGTAGATATAATATGGGTATATGGGGATCTTATTATAATATATCCAAAGATTCTATCTACTTAAGGGGGACTATAAGCTAAAGGCCTTGCGGGCCGGGCTGGGGCACAGGGTAGTTTCCCAGAATTGGGATACCTTATTGGGGGTCCCCATAACCACAGAAGTGTAGAGCTGGAAGTTCTGTAGATTGAAGTTTTGCAGAAAGCTAGGGGAAACATGAACTTTCTCGTGAAGCCAAGCGGCATCATTGAGATGGTTGAGGAAGTTCAACATTTCCAGCGCACGCCTCGGGATGAACTGGGCGTGAGGCCGCTTAGAGAAGGATTCTGAAGTATAGTCCCCCTCGAGTAGATAGAATATGGCTGTGGGTATATTATGATAAGATCCCCAAATACCCCATAGAATCTCTACTTAAGGGCAACTTTAGATCTCTGCTGGATGAGGTAGCATCAATAGATGAGCTCTGGGATGCTCTCTTTGTCTAAACTCCTTGGGGGGTTATATAGGGGGCTATATAGGGGACTATAGGGGTTATTCAGGGGGATACTTGGAGTTTAGACTATGGCTCATATGAAGCTGAAGGATTTTTTGTAGCGCTTTGGCCAGGACTGGCTCTTGCAGAACTGCCCGAGATCCCTTTTCGGAGTTCCAGGAGTCTTTGTATTCCCTACGATCAAGAGCCGGTGCTAAAAGGAACCGATTCATACCCGAGGCACATCATTGTTTCCGGTGCTGGAGGATCCAGGAAGTCGAAGTGGACCAGGTCATCGATGCCCAGCTTCTTCAATGTCAGCACCTCATTCACTGAAAGTCACAAGAAGGCCCGGACTCTCTTCACAACATCCACGACAAATCGCCACAATTACAAGAATAACTTCCTTGAATCGGGAGTTTGAAAAATCACCTTTCAGCTAGTTTGTCTCAGGCCGCTGCTACCACTCCCAAATTGGACCGCAGGATCTCGGGATAGGTCTGCTCAGCGAGCTCCGTGGTGAAAGCCTTCCCGGGTGCAACCCATGCCGGCTCAAGCCATCACATAGCTGCGTGAGTGTGCGCGTCTCTCAAAACTCCTGGCATCAGGGTCTGTTTGCACGTCTCCACAATTCGGAATCATGACGTTACTGAGGCAGGTCCCAATTTTGACACGTTCCGCTGTGCATGCCCGACAGCCGCCAGTAAAGTCTGCAAACATAACACCAGCCTTCTCGGTGTACAATCCTCGGCGCGGCCGTGCAGCATAAGACAAACAGACTGGTGCTGAGTAATGACCCATGCAAGCAACAACATTCAAGCAAAGTTAAGTCGGGAGAGGATAGCTACTAAAGCCGAGCAGGCTGCCGCATTCCAGTTCAATACGAATACGAACGCAAAAAAGCCTGAACTGGGGTGCTAATCAAAACCAAAAAAAAAGCTGCAAATCATGCTGACATCAGAAGCAACGACCCATGGGCTCGAATTTACGGGCCCAATCACACTATGCAGACGCTGGGGCCTCAGTTACCTCAACACGGTTACTCCCGCTCTGAGCCCGAGGCCCCCAGCTTTGCTGCAAGCTCTTTTCCTGAACCCCTAGAGTTCCCTGAACCCAACACCCTACAGCGAAGGCTGACAAGCTGAGATGGCTTTGCCCTCTCTCAGGGCTTTCGGGGATAGGGGAATACTGATGTCGCCACGTTTTTATCACCCTTCAGCCCAGCTTTCATGTGCAGGCCAGGCTCGGAAGCACTTCCCCGGGCGTGTGCGTCCGGCGCGCCCTGCACGCTGCGCCGCAGAGGCCTGGAATTTCGGGAAGTCTGCATTCCGGCCTGCAAATCTGTACGAATCCCCTCCAGGGGCTGCACTAGGGTCACTGCACTGATTAATAATGCCAACCAGGACTTAAGTTTGACTATCCACAGCACCAATCCAACTGGGCAAAGCAAAACTATCCAGACTGCATTCAATTCGTGTGCCTTTTGGTCATCATTGGACTTAAGATGGAATAGTCGCGCATTGCTGACAATGTCAGAGTGAGCAGCCAAGCATTCAAGAACGACCCAGCCTTCGACACTGGAGAAACCAGCAGTGACTCAACACGGATTCGTGGGTTGTACACCTCTCCAAGTACCGTGACTGACAGGCTTGGCGGTAGCAAATAAGCCCACCCGTTAACATGCATTGAATCTTCCAAGTGCAGGCTTCAACATGAGGACAGTGACAAGTTCCTGCCTTCTGTTTTGCAAAGCCCGGGTCCACGACATACACGATGCCGTCAATGGTAATGGATGTCTCAGCGATGTTGGTGGCAACGACCACCTTCCTGCAGGAAGATGAAAGCAAATCTTGGACAACAACAACAACTTCACTCAGTAGACAATGCGGCTGACAAAAAAATCTCAAAAATGAAGGTCCCATCATGGCCCCAAGGCAAAACAATCCATGACCCCAACAGGGGTCCTGAGTCTTGGAAACTCACCTTTGGCATGCCAAAGGTCACAACAGCTGGCAGGCAAGTAGCAAGCCAGGCAGGAAGCTTCAAGGATGTGACATAACATTCAGGCTGTTCCATGCTCTCTTTGCCGAAAGGACTTTCGATGTTTTGGAAAATGCAACTGAACATTAAGCACCTGAACTCCCAAATACCCCAACCCTGCTCTCAAACCCCCAAACCTAAACTTCCTGCACCTCCTAAACCTTCTAAACCGCCTGAATCCTAAACCCTAAGTTACCAAACCCCAAAACCTTTTGTCCAGCCCTGCCCTGGCACCTCCCCGCTGGCCCCCCCGGGAAGCGTGGCCCAGGTGGCGGCTCGAAGATCCGCTGCTGCTGCAGAGGCGGCAGGGAAGAGTACAGAGGCACTGCCACCTGGCTTTAAAATGTTTAGGGTTTAGGGCTTAGGGGATTTTATGAGTCTATGTTGTATAGGGATTAAATAGGTGTTATGTAGTTGTTACATTGGGGGTATACAGGGATTACATAGGGGGTATGCAGGGATTATACGGGATTATATAATTAAGGGTTAACTAGGGAATAATGGAAAAAAATGGAAACTACAATTGTTTAGGGTTGGGTTATGTGGAGGTTGGATTTTTGGGGTTCTGGGGTCAAAGGGTTCTGTGAGCAGCTAGGTACAGAAATGCGGGTGCTCAGTAGAAACACCGCGTGAAGTAGAGCTGACTTCCTTCCCTATGCAACCCCTATATCATGCCTAGATAACCCCTATATCCATATGTGTATATATATAAATAAATATATATATATATACATATATACTCCCTGGATATCCCCCGTATACTGCAGACGCATGCTTCGGGCTGCACGTGTCAGAGGCAATAATGCTGGCTCCAGGGTCTGCGGTACCGACGTGAGCCGTGACCAGGACCCATACCAACCTTGGGAAAACCTGACAGGTGTCAGAAGAAACCTTCGGGAAACCTAATAACTTGGAGCTCTGCAGTCAAATAACGTATGATAAAAAAAGGCGGTTATCTCCCAACACTGGAGAGAAAGAACCGTAACTGCTGATGCACAAAAAGTCTTCACCAACACTTGAAACCAACCTTAAACCTGTGAGCCCTTAACCCCAAGCCCACAGCTTTCTTCGGGCCCGGCCAGCTCGCCGTTCTCCGGGAATCGAGAGCTTTCCTTTCGGAGCTGGCCTCAACACATGGACCCGATTGGGGTCTTACAAATGTTTCCCGTTTGCCAGGGTCGAGGGTTAACACTTCAGGGATTGCAACTTGGGAGTCATGATTTAGTCTGGAGGGTGCCGGGCTTGTGGAATCTGACTAGCAAAGATCCTCCACAAAAGCTGTATGCGTCAGAGCTTGAATTTCCACAAGAAGTGCTCATGTTCACTACTCCCAAAGTCACTGCATGCTGTACAAGCAGGGGTGCTACTGTAACACCCAAAACACACTCAGATGACGCGAAATCACTTTCGGGCCAAGGACTTTGGGATGGGCTACTTCCTCCTCCTGCTGTAAGACTTGTGCCACTCCACTCTAGTTTCAAGGTCACTCCATTCGGGCGCAATAGCTTGAGTTTAGGACAGACTGTAGCCAGCTGGTTGCAAGCCTACCAAATTGTCTATAAGCACACCCACACCTACGGTAACAGGCCGTGCCATAGCCATGCCTGGATTGCCATATTACGAAGGACCAGCTCAATGCGCAACGCCAACTACGAACAAACATGAGATACTATGAGCGCTTCCTATCTATACGAAGAAATACCAAGAACCATGCAAACAACCCTGAATGATGCTTCTGATCATCAGCATCGCCACCAGCATCAGTAGTACGAACACTTATATAAACTCAGCACAAACAAGAGGAAAACTTGTACATTTGCCAGCCAGAGGACGACATGCTTGCTCAATCTCCTCCTCACCGGTGAGAAAGAGCAGGATGTCCTTAGATCAGATGGAGATTTCGCAAAACGGAAATGTCCTTTTGTAGAGATCACAGGCAATCTCTCTAGCACATTTCATCTACAGTGCTGGTAGAGATCCTCAGACAACATCTCAAAATCCTAGTTACCATGGAAGATAAGGTAGGATTTATGGGGTGTTTAAACACGGTTTAGGGCTGCAGGGTGCTTGGAACTCGAGCAGGGACCGCTGGACACTTGATAACATCTACCGGCCCCTGTTGCTTGGTTCAGGTTTTCGCAAGATTTCCTTGTTCTGGCATACCGGCATACCACCGAAAATGTTTCTACCTGGGGCGGTCTATGATGCAACAGCGCACGCAAGCTCTTGTACAAGAGTGCAGGGATCCCATTGCACGTCACATCCTTCTATGATCCAAGCAAAAATGCCATTATTGGTAAAACTTCCTCCGTTTTGGGGTTATTAATATGGATAATGGAAAAGAAAATGGAGACTACTATAGTATATTGGGGTAATATAGGGGTTATATTTAGGGATAATGGAAAAGAAAATGGAAGCTACTATAAAGGGTTATATAGGGTTTAGGGTTATCAGAGACCATTCTGGGGATCCTTGTATTTCAAAACAGTGGCCTCCATCCCTTGGAATGCTGAAGCAAGGGCCAAGGGTCTCCTTCGGGCTCCGAGTTGTGGATCCTTGTGCAGGCACTTTTAGGTTGAGGTTTCCGGGTTTAGGGTTTAGGGTTTAGGGTTTATGGCTTAGGGCTTAGGGTTTAGGGTTTAGGTACTTGATAATGGACAAATCATGGTCTACTTGGGGTTATGCAGGAACATTTCCCATCAAAAGCAGGAACAGATTTTGCTTAGAGACGGGCCCGTGGAAACTGCAAAGAATTTCCGGCTCAAACGATCACCTTCCAGAATCCTGCAATATGTCCATCACGAAACATTAACCACACCACAGATCGCTTTCTTTGAAATGTCGACTCCCAAAACCCTGATCCTTCAAGAACTTATCAAGATTCTGATGTCCGGCCGTGCACATCTGCAGCCGCAAATGTGAGTTGAGATGGGGCTCCGTCTTTGTGGCTGGTTTTTTTCAATTCGAAAAATCTGACAAAACTTCTCGCCTTCCTGAAAAAAGTCAACAACCTTCAGGACAAGGACAGGCTGCCCAGTCTAGCTTTTGGTCTCGGTGGGGTGGGGGTGTCATGGTGTGTTGAATCTTTTGGGGGTCGCCGTGTGGCCTCAGGTTCATGCCCTCTCTCTCTCTTGGCTAGAGGTCAGAAACCTGCCGATAGAAATCAGCATCACTTAGGCGAGATCCAAAACGGGAAAAGAAGGGAGAAGTCAGATGGAACGAAGCATAGTCGAAAAATTGCATGGACAGTAGCTGCGTGAGTTTCACTGTTGCATTGGATTGATGTTTTCGACTGCTAACATTCAGCCTTTCCTACATGATATGCTGCTATTCCAGCTTCCACTTCATGGGATATGTTCTCCTTCTTCAGATGAAGCGGCACACCCAACCATCCATGATGTGGATGACAAGTAAGTAGGAAGCTGCTCAAAAGATACACCAAATGTCAGTATGCAGGGCAAGTTCACGAGTACACGATAAGTGCATATACCCATCTTGCAACCATGCCCAGCTCCTGTTACCTCTTTCCGCCGATCTAGTTGCAAGCCAGTCTCTGCACCACGGTTCGCATGGCAGCTTCCAGGTAATCCTCCGATTGCATGCATGACGGCAGACATAAGCTTTGAGACACCACTGATTTATTCAACTGTAAGACTAAAGACTTCCCTGAGTTTGCGGCTCGCTCAGGCTCAGAAGTGTAGAAGATCTCCACAGGGTGCGTGCGTCCAGGGATGTTCAGCAAGGGCGCATTGTCCTACCACCACACAACGCTGCAAGCTGATCGTGAGGTTCATGACATGCCTGCTGACTGCAGTGCAACAACCAGACTTCTTCAAGATTGGGGCTGAGGCGAAATAACCCTGCATCTTCTGAGCATCCATGGTTGCAGACCTGGGATGCACTTGAGTTGAGACTCTCCAAACAACATCCAATGGGCTCAATGCTGCACTTAAAGAAGTTGAGCAGTGGTGCAGTCCATCAAAGGAAAGGGAAAGACTACAAAAATCAGCAGGATGTTGCTCAACTTCAGTGATTGCATTTCCTACACGCAATGCACATCAGACCTTGCTGCCAAGGCCATGCGTTCCGGAAAAATGGCTTCAATGGGACGGTTCTTGCCTACCTTTCCTAAGAAATTATCAGAGCAATATCAAAGAAAAGGGAGATCCTCCAGCACTAGCCTGTATTTGTACACTCCTGGCTAGGCCAAGTGCCAGCTCTGACTGTAACACCATTCTCATCAACATCCAAATCTTCAACTACGGGCTGTATGCACCCATGATGGCTGCCAGTTCTTTTCTACGCAGCTTGAAGATAAGGATCTCGATTATGTAGCCTCTACTAGGCGATGCCAAAAAAAAACGTGTTGAATCCATCCATTCTTTGGAGGGACTCATTTCACTGGGACTCGCTGGAGCGTAGATGAACGTAGTGGATTTTAATGATAATGGGAACCATTGGGGGTGGGCTGCAATGCTGCAAGCCATGTGCAACGAAACAGTAGCGGCGACAACTGCTTCAGGCAAAGGACATAACCACCAGCTTGAGATCTGGTCGGCGTCTCATCACCTCCTTAATAAGGCCGAAGAGGACCTCACATGCAAACAAGAAGCAGCCAGGGGTTGGCAGTATATTGGGGTTATATAGGGATAATGGAAAATAAAATGGAAACTACAGGAATTCTAGGATTATATAGGGATTATGTAGGGCTTATACAGGGATTATAAAAAAGCCAGTTGCAAATGCTGCGCATCCTGTCGAGCGTCATCTGTTGCCAGAGTTCTCTCGTGGGCTTCATCCAGGATGATGACACTATACTTTGTCAGCAGTGGATCCGTCATGGCTTCTCGCCTTGGTGACGTTCCAAAACTGATCCCAGTGGTTGGCATTCGGAGACTGCTGACGACTCACGCCCCACATGAGCACCTCTGAAATAGGTGTCCCCCCTCGAACCACCTCATCCTTATCTTAAGGACTCTGGAATAAGGCCTCCAATTTTTCGAAAGCCCCGAATGAAAATCGATGGGCAAGGCACAGGAGCATACCATCCTTGGGCACACATGAAATTCACATGTGCGTGAAAATGCTAGACTCTTGTGAAAGAATCGAACTGCCGATACCTTTCTTCAGGAAGGCTGCTGTCAGAAACTTGAGGATCGTTTCTGGAGATGTCTTGTCCTGCAGGCAAGCGGAAGCTCACGGGACATCCATAAGCAGCCAACGCAACTTTCAAGGTGCGTTGCCTTGGGCTCGCGCAGCCCCCTGCGGACTGCAGCGGTTGCACCAAAGAACTTCTCTCTAAAAGCTGTGTAGCCTAAAACATCCTGTAAAAAAGAAAGTCCTCGAAGCGGATCAGGTAGCCAACGTGTGCGCCAAGGAACGTGTCGAGCTCATCTGCCACTCTCTGAGCTACCTCAGCCACGCAGCTGAGAGATGATGTGCATCGCATGATGACGGCGCTAGCAAAAAATGAACGCATAACACCAATCCGAGGTTGATACACTCATCGCCGCCACTCTGCGAGGCTGCGTGCAAGCGATACCTCGGTTGCACAATCTGGGATCCTGGCACCTAATATGAGAAGGGCCCCCCCACCCGGCATTGAATATCTATTATGAGTGGCGAAGGGTAAGTTCAACGACGAGGGTGTAGGGCGTGCAGGGTGTCTTGCCAGCTCTGGTACTTTTACGACTTCCACAGCTGCAGTGTCTTTCACAATTTGGGCTGCATGGCTCCCAGGCACATGAGAATTTCTGACCCAGCCCTGTAGACAAGAACCCTCATATGACTGCTTCAGTCCTTCTTCAGGTGGTTCAGGATACCGGTTAACCCTGAAACCTAAACCTCATTGCCTGAAGCACTTTGGAGGATGGGCTTGGTGCAGTCCGCGTGGCCTTTAGCCTTCTCGCCGGCCATGTGGTAGCCTGCCTCACTGCAAACTTTGAGGATCATGAGTTACAAAGTGTACGTAACAGTTACCTCTTTCTACTGCACTGTTTCTGTCTTTAGTCATGCTCTTCGGTCTCCAGCAGCATGCATTGCAAGCAGGGCTGAAATCGGTAATGCAAGTTGTCAGACTCTTCGGCCACCACAGGAACAGGCAGCAAAAGTCAGCCTTAAACATGGTTATTCACGAATCTCACATTTACTAAGCAGCACACTTTATTAGAAGAGTCCTACCATCCATGTCAATGTCTCAGGAGTAATCGGAACAGTGTGACAAAGCACAATTCATACAGCAAAGGCCTCGAGCAGGAACTGTGGCAGTTGAGTTGTCTTGCCAGAGCCTGGGGGTTTCGCAAAAAGGTGAAGGCAGGGCCAGAGACATTGCAGACTATTTGAGGTACCCTGCACTACAATAACACAAGGAATTTGGGACCAGAATATTGTTAACTGCCCCCGCTCCTGTCAGTCGAGCAGAAGACCTTATGTAGACGAACATCAACAATCTCCTTGCAATCTCCTTTTGTGTTTCTCACACCTCCAGAAATGTCCTCACTTTGAAGCGCGCAGCCTGTCTCCCCGACCAGAACGACGGTCTGGTTGCGCTTGATAAGCTTCAGGAACTCTTTCCTTGGTCACGCTGCGGCAAGAGTAGGGGCCAAGCCTTTAAAGAATCGGTCGCTCACCCACACGGTAGGCAAGGCATTTGCAAGGAAAAGGGACTGCAAGTTTAGTCTGTGCTCTTCACATATATCCCACTGCCCCGCCTGGCTTCCCATGCGGGCAGCTTCTGGCGCTTGTCCAAGATCTCATAGTATCCTGAAGGTTTGGGAGTGCTCAAAATCATTCACAACTCATCCATATATAATCTGCAGTGCTCATTGAACATCGGATTGGTCTTAAATTTGCTCACAAGGTCTCGTCTGGAATGCAGGAAAACAGCTTACTTACCACGTCAAGCTCTGCTGAAGAACATGCGTACAGTGCAGCAACAGATGCACTCCAAGCTGTAGGACCATCACCACGGGGACTCCCCAACAAAAAACTCATAATCTCAGAAACATCCCAGGGTTTGTAGAACCCCCAAGGGTATGTAGCACACTCCGCAAGAAAGCTGTCCATGTGGAGCTTGAAAGTCATGTGCTAGCCAGATCCCTCAGCCAAAGCATGATCTACCCTCTTGATAAAAGAAAGCAAAGGGGTACAGAAACCCAAAAAGTGAGAAACGAATGCTTATCGATGACCAGCATTGCCAATAGCATTGTTGAGTGGGCTACAGTCTTCCTTGCAAAGCGTACCTCCCCAACCACTAAACCAAGCCGCTGTCAGAGTACGCTCTCTCAGTGAGAGGATTTATCTTGGGCTCGCCCGAATCGCCCTCCGTCCTTGCCTGCAACTCTTGAGACCAGCTGGGAACTGCAGGAAGCCAAATGTTAGGATGAAGTCATGACAGAACTTGATCAGCTTCTTTTGATTTGTGTAAGGCTTGCAGCACACCTCTTCCCCTTCAGGTGCTTGAAGAGCCGGGCAAACTGAAGAAAATCAAGAAACTACGCACCACTCCTTGCCTTCTTGGCATCAGACGTCTCGTATACCACTGCGGGTCTCTTCACTGTGCCAGCAGCTTCTTCGCCGGCTGCCATGGCGTGATCCGGGCCTAGCCCTGTTTAATTTACGCTAAAGATGTTGCTCCCCGTATTTTGTGCCTAGTCAATATTGCCTCCCGCTGACATGCACGCATTTATACAGCTGAACGACTTCGGAGTATTATTGGGGTGGACAATGGACATTTCCAATGCAGCTTCTACAAGAATACCTCGGTAACCCATTGTGCCAGAAATGTGTGCCAAAGCTGCAGCAGTGAGGACATGACTGCAATGGGTCGATCAGGCAGCATCACAGCAAGACAAGCATTCTGCCTCAGGGCAAGCTTCGCCAATTGAGACTCACAACTCGTTTTTGCATTAGGAAAAATAGCCCGACATACTAAAGTAGCTTCCATTTCCTTGTCCACTATCCCTAAACACCCAATCAAAATATATATGTATATGTATATAATATATATATATATATTCTCCTAATTTCCGGAAACCAACCCTGAATCCTATATATCCTCAGAAAAGCCCTACATAGAACCCTATATCCCACATAACCCCTTTAAAGGTACTCCTAAATTCATATGTATATATATATATACATACCCGAAACCCTAGACCCCAAACCCTAGATCCCATACCGTAAACCCTAAACCCCAAACCCCAAACCCTAAACCCTCAACCCTAATTTTTAGAATATACACCCCCAGCAAGCAAAGATCTCTCAGCTCGCGGCTCGCTCCTGAGCTTCCGGCCGGCGCCTGAAGGGACCAGAAGTGAGATTTCCATGCTCCCCTCTCTTGGGGCGATATATAGGGATATATAGGAATTTATAGGGATTTATAAGGATATATAGGGTTTAGGATTGGTTTCCTGAAATTAGGAGTATATATATACATAGAAATAGGGCCTATACGGGATAATGCAAAAGAAAATGGAAGCTACATTAGCATCAGAGAGGGCACATTAATCATTAACGCCGCAAAATGGTCGCACATTAAGCACGCGTAAAGTTCAGGCTGGGAAGAGGAAACAAAAATGCCCAGCCTGCTGTGGGGACAAAATCATCCGCTTTTGGGTGGTTTCTAGGCGCAAGAACCTGAAACGCGGTTGGAGAGCCAAATCATCCGCTTCTTGGTGGTTTCCAGGTGCAAAAACACCGAAAAGCGGATGATTTGCCCGTCGGAGGGCCACATCATCCGCTTTTTGCTGGTTTCCAGGTGCAAAAACGTTTGCTTTTCGGGGTTCTTGCACCTGGAAACCACCAAAAAGCAGATGATTTGCCTCTCTGCGGGCAAAGCATCCGTTTTTTGTGGTTTTTGCACCTGGAAGCCACCAAAGCGGATGATTTTGGCTTTCCGACACGCAAATCATCCCCTTTTCGGGATTTTTGCACCGCGAAACCACCGATGGTCGAACCATCTGCTTTTCCGGGCTTTAGCACCAGGAAACCACCAAAAGGCGGACGTTTTGGCCCTCTGACGGGCAAAAAAAATCATCCGCTTTTCGGGGTTCATGCACAGCTGTCCGACATACGGAACTGTCTGTGTTATCTATGTTATGCGCTTATAGTACCCCCCTTACCCGGTGTTACTGCTGCTTTTCCGGTGTTATCAAGAACGCTTTTCGTATATTGGCGCTAAATAGGGAGGTTCCGCCTCCGCTTGCTGATGTTGATAGCAGAAAATGGATTTCTCCCAAATCGGGGATCGTACATGCCCCTGTACTTGATGTCCCCCCAAACCAGAGAAAATGTTACTGTATTGGTTGTCCCTCCCTACCTGGAACAGCAACTTTAGAAAACTCCTGCATGGGGATTTAAAGTATCTAAGTCTTGACCGCAGGCAAGCTCCTTTGACTGCACTCTTGGCGAACCGCATGCTTGAGACTTGCCATTCGCGCACGGCCGACGGGCCTCACCACTGTGGCAGTCTTCTGCTGAGCCTGACATGGGAGGTCTTCAAATTCATCTTGTGTATAAATAACTTGCTCCACAGAATGCAGGGTGAATACTCTAACGAACATTCTCGCCAAGCAGTTCATGTCTGCGTAATACCTAAATGCTCAGCATCCCAGGGAACCCATGTGCACAGTATGACCCACATGTCAAGCCGCGCTTGCTGTCCTCAACCCCAATTCCTAGACTTGCCCGAGGCGGAAATACTGGCCTCGCGAAGGGAGATGAGCTCTTGGCGAAGGCCCTGCAGAAGCTGTGGTCGTGTACTGTAGTTTCAAGGCTTGCTACACGCAAGTCACATAAGGCGCAACCAGTGGAAAAGGGCGAAGGACTTGGAGAAAAAAAATGGGAAATCTTCTAGCTATGATAATGTCTGTACACTTGCAAGTGGCAAAAGCCGTGTACAGAAACAGACAGCCCAGAGCTGATATGACCAGGAAGGGGATAATGCAAACATCAATGAGCTCTCTCAATCAGTTTGTAGATGTTGCACCTCTCCACATCTACTTTGAACATGTCAAGGTATGTGCAGAGAGGGTTTAGGTGACAGGGGTGTTTACATGGAATAGGACTGCTGGCGAACAGACACCACGTTATGCACCCTGCGGGCACTTTTAGCAAAAGAAAAAGTCGTAGTAGCACTAGTGGTTATCGTATTGGTAGCGGCCATCGTTGTAGCAACCCGTGGAAGTAGGTAAGGGCAGTACTAGTACTATGACTAGTATTAGTATTAGTAGTAGTAGTAGTAGTAGTGGTAGTAGTAACAGTAGCAGAAGTAGTAGTAATAGTCGTCGTCGTCGTCGTCGTCGTCGTGGTCGTGGTCGTGGTCGTGGTCGTGGTCGTGGTCGTGGTCGTGGTCGTGGTCGTGGTCGTGGTCGTGGACGTGGTC
>CAJNIZ010006444.1:5366-17712 GCA_905231905.1 Symbiodinium pilosum
GGGTCCTACTTGCGC
The DNA here is from genome assembly GCA_905231905.1 of Symbiodinium pilosum. Taxonomy (NCBI): domain Eukaryota; class Dinophyceae; order Suessiales; family Symbiodiniaceae; genus Symbiodinium; species Symbiodinium pilosum. The sequence continues at coordinate 5,382 of CAJNIZ010006444.1, forward strand.
GTCCCTAGTTGGACTTCTAGGGTTTTATTGTGTATGTATTAGGCATATGACTGTATCCATATACCTAACTTAAATACCTGTATATCTATAATTACATGTTCCTACAGTGGGAAGCCCGGCCAGCCGAGGCGGGCGCGCGCTAGCGTTTACAATTATTAGGTACATGGACCCTGGTATACCCTGAACCCTACAAATTTGGAATAGGCTTTGGGTTGAGGCCTTGGTGTTCAGGATGTCAGGCTTATGTGTAGAAAGTTGGGCTCAAGACTTACAACTTATCGCTCATGATAGGTTCAAGCTAAACCCTGAGCCCTAGACCCGAGTTAACATTGGGTTCAAGGCTTGGAGTTTGTATTGGGACTTGGCTCAAAGGATCATGCGTTACCCCAGAGGCTTCTGCGCTCTTTCCTGCGATGGGTCCCATAAGAAGGAGCCATAGAAGGGAATTCCAAGGGACCCAATGGTTTCTCAGAGGATCTGTCCGATCTAGGGGCCAACGTTTTCACATTCCTAGACCTCACGGTGCGGGGTTTACAGTGTAGAGTCGAGGGGTTAAGGCCTTGCGGTAATCCCCCAAACACATCCTGAGCCTCTAGCGCTTTGTGAAGGAATCCTGGAAGTTCTGATGTTTTCAAGAATTGGGTGATTCCTCTAGAGGAAGTCCCTATTGTAAGGATTGCAAACGCTGTTGGGGTCCATGTACAGGCCCCCTGTTTACCCCCGCACAGCTTTTCCTCTGACTTTTGTCGCAGCCTACTCCGTCAGTGCGCCCTCCGGTGCAGTCCTTCTACGCTCTCAAGGAAACCCTATACTGCCCTAAACCCTAGACCCTATACTGCCCTATACCCTAAACTCTAAACCCTATACTGCCCTATACCCTAAACCCGAAGCCCTATACTGCCCTATACCCTAAACCCGAAGCCCTATACTGCCCTATACCCTAAACCCTAAGCCTTATACTGCCCTATACCCTTAACCCTTACCAGCAACATCCACAAGGAGTCCTCAGCTCACGGTGCTCTGAAGGGTTTAGGGTCTAGGGAGGTTGGCCCTAGGCTCCTAAAACACTACCAGGACCCTCCTTGTACCCTTAATTGGGGATATATGGTCCCTAAGAGTGGGTACTTAGGCCCTAGTAGAGGGTAGGAGGAGGGTCTAGGTAGATGCTCATCACAACATTACAAGCACGGACACCTGAACACGAAACCAGTCAGCCCAAAGAAAAAAAACCCTAAATCTCAATCCTACATGAATCTGTTCAACCCCTAGCCACAACCCCCTAGACCTCAAATCTCTATACCTTGAATCTTCAACCCTAATCTGCTACACCCGAAGCGCTATACGCTCCTATATAACCTCTGTAAAAGGCCCTTGAGAGGAACCTTGGGCAACTCTAAACCTCAAACCTAAGACCCGAAACCCCAAAACCCTAATTCTCAAACCCTACACCCCTAAACCCTAAAACTCCCCAACTTCAAAAACCCTAGAGCCGAACCTGCCAAAGCGCAACTGCCGGCCAATGCCTGAGACCACGGGATCCAAAAGGGCATCTAGTCATCTAGTAAGGTGGCTACATATGGGTTCTATACGAGTTATGTATAGGTGTTACCGTTTCAAGTTTGGAGCTTAGGATTTATGAGCTACAATCACTATCGCGATTTTGAAGGTTTAAGCACGGGTTCTGTGACGTTTTCTAGGATGGATAGCGAGGCATACGGCTTCCGACTCTGGAGTTCAGGGTTTGGGTTTTCGGGTTGAGAGCTTAAGGGTCCGGGGCGTGTAGAACCCTCAACCCCAAACCCTTGTTAGGTTTTAGGCCTGGGTGGTGTGGGGTTTAGGGTAATCTTCAGGGTTCGGCATGTAACCCTTCGACTGAAGCCTTATTCCGCTTTTCCCCCGATCCATCAAAAAAAGTGAAGCCCTCAGCCCAAGAGTTTGGGCTTTGGGGTTAGGGTGTAGCCTTTTAGGTTTAGGGAGTATAGGGTTTAAGAATTAAATATCCTAATTATTAGGATAGGGATAGGGGCCATAATTCTACAAGGAATCCAGGACCGTAGTATTGGCCTTTATCCCTATACACCCAGCTATCACCTCAACTTGCATTTCATGCGCCATGTTCTTTTACAATTGATCCTACAGTCTTAGCAATTATCTAAGCCCCTGTACTTCATACACAGCAATCACCTGCCTTTAATAGTAAGAATAAGAATCATTGCGGCATCCCAGATCCTGATATAGCAACATTTCCACCACAAAATATGATGGTACTAAATTGGGGATATTTATAATTAGGCAGGCGGGTGGGGGGAAGACTATTAGTGGCGGGGATTACATGACCTGTATAATCCCGATATGTATGTATATCACCTCAAAGAAACACCCCCAAATACTGGAGGAACAAACAACTGGAGAAGGACTTCCGAATTAGCGGTCCTTTTTTGCAGCCCTTATACAATAAGGACTATTCTGTATTTTGGCGAGGCCTAAAAACGCCCAGCTGAACAAACTACTGTAGAAGCCTACATAATCACCAATACTGTCCCCTTTTACTCCCTATAATATAACATTGATGAAATCTATTTTCACCCCGAGACCCTATTAAGATTGAAGTAGGTCCATGTACTCTGCCCTGCCAGGACCCTAAACCCATGGGTTTAACTAGTACCCCCCTCTATACTACCCCAGGTTCCCCTTAATTTAACCTTAATTAAGGGGGGAACCTAGGGGGGGGTTAGTACAGAGGGGGGTACTCGTTGAACCCATGATAAACCCTAAACCCTAAACCAACTCTACCCTGCCAGGATGCCATCATCGTTCCCCTGACGCGGACCATGGTGTCGGCTCTTCGCAAAAAGTCGGCTCTCCCCCCCAAAGTTCGGCTGAAGAGCTGCGTTTAGGTTTTAGGGTTCAGGGTCCCAAGAAGCAGGGCAGATTCCTAAACAATCTAATAGCCATTAATTAAGGAAGAATTCCTACGTGACACTAGCATGTAATTTAGGCTATATTCCCTAGTTAACGGATGTTTGAGGCCTGGCCTTAGCCCAAACAGGTTTACTGAAGGACGGGAAGCTTCGGGTGGAGTGGGATTTAGGGTTTAGGGTTCGCCTCCCGGGAACTGTAGAATATCAATCCTTTGCGATCCCTAACACAAAAAAATCAAGAGCCTCTATGTCTCTATGTACATCCTGTTTGGGTTTGGTATTACCTTTTCGGGTAAATGGGTCTACCGTGCGTACACCTAAATACTAGAATCCTTCTTCTAAGGACCCCTCTGGAAACTGTCGTACATGTTGTTTCGCTCGTTTGCTTGCTCCTGAACCCTAAACCCTTAGAATCCTGGCTGGCCCCAAGTGCCTTAGACCTTGGGATTTCAGGACATCCCTTGGAATTCAGGAGCTTCCCCAGATTCTCTTAATCCCCACTTTCATCCCAAACCAAACACGAGGAATCCTACCCTACATTGTGGACGACAGTATCCCCCTTTCAAACACCCCCAAACCCTAAACCCCTAAACCTCTCAACCCAAAGCCCCTAAACCTCTAAACCCCTAAACCCCTACACCCTAAACCCTCCTCATCCCTAAACCCTAAACCCCCTGGGTCCCATGTAAGTCTTTCTTCCGCGCACGTGCGCGAAAGCACCGGCTGGGTCCGGCTAGTTGGCCTTGCCGCCAGAGGTTCAAACCTGGGTTGCTTATGGTTTAAGATTGAAATTAGGGTTTAGGGTTTGGGGTCTAAGGTTGAAATCATGGGCCCCTAGTATGGGCCCTTAACCATGGGATCCTTACATACCTATTACATACCCTATATGTACCCTTAAGGGCTCCTAGAATCCCCCTACAAGGGCTAAGGGGCTTTTTAGGGGCCCATACTTCTAACCTTAGATATGGGCCAGAGTCTCACCTCTTGAAGCGGGGGTTATATAGGATTTAGGATCTGAACTCCTTAAAGGGGGTTATATGGGGTTTAGGATCTAAACTCCTTAAGAGGGGGCTACATAGGGTTTAGGATCTAAACTCCTTAAAGGGGGTTATATGGGGTTTAGGATCTAAACTCCTTAAGAGGGGGCTACATAGGGTTTAGGATCTAAACTCTTTAAGGGGGTTATATGGGGTTTAGGATCTAAACTCCTTAAAGGGGGTTATGTAAGGTTTAGGATTTAACTCCTTAAAGGGGTTAGATAGGGTTTAGGATCTAAACTCCTTAAAGGGTGTTATTTGTGGTACAGGGGGGTAAACTCTTTAACTTAAAGGGGTTATATAGGGGATGTTATATAGGACGGTTATCGGCTATCAAGGAGGATGCCAGGAGTTTAGACTATGGCTCATACGAGCTAATGCTTTTGGGACTTTAGGATGTTACATGGTCATAACTGGGATTTTCCCTGCCTACAGCTGACACTGATGCGTGCCCTGCCCCCCAAACCCTAAACACGAAAAGTGCTACAGTCCAAACTCCCAGTATCCCCCTTTCTAAGCCCTATCATGGTGCCCCTAAACCCTAAACCCTAAACCCTCCTATATAGCCCCATTCAAGGAGTTTGGGCTATAGCTCAAACGGTAGCTTCCACTTTCTTGTCCTTGTCCTTTCCATCCCACGCCCTGTGTGTTTGGTCTTTGAACTTTAGGGTTTGGGGTTTAGGGTTTAGGGTTTATGGTCTTTGAACTTTAGGGCTTGGGTTATTCCCCCTTACAGTAACAGTTACCACAAGGGGTAATAGGAACTATAATAGCCCCTTAATAAGGCCCCCTTTAAGGACAGTTACTGGGTGGGGGAATGACCCAATTTAGGGCCTTTTGAATTTGAATGGGTCATATGGGCTTCCTACAAAAATATGAGAGTATGCGTTTTTGTGGTGGTTGAAACAAGTAAGGGTATAGTCTTCTCAGGAAATACCACACCCCAGAAGACAATCTTATCTTACTGGCGGACTATAGTACGCATGAAAAGCATACTGCTCAGTGGAGGGTTGCGCAAGAGTTTTGTGAGACGATTCGCTGGACAAGTTCCCTCGAAGGGGCTATACATGTACTACGTACGTATGTATGTATGTATGTATGTCTGTATGGATGGATGGATGGGCACGCTGTACTAGAAAATCCAGGGTTGCGGAGAATCACATGGAAAAGAGCATGCAAGGTAACATCGAAACTGGGATTTCATGAAAGTGTAGAGGTTGCCTACTCATGATGAATAAGCGTTTGGTACACTGCATGTACTCAAACTTTTTGAGAACTATGGGTGAACGATGGTGGCCAGCATTCAGGTGGAAAACAACCTACGATTAGCTATGGAACCCAGTATTCTCTCAACTCTCACAAAAAAAAAAACTTGAAAGCTCTAAGCAGCAAGCCTTCAGTTAGGCTACTAATTACTCACTGAAAGCAACCACCAACAACACGAATAATCACGCAGCGCCCAAAATTCATATCTTATAACTGGAGGGGGGGCCTGACCCTCAGAGTCCTGAACCCTGAGCCCTCACCCCGAGCCTCTCAAAAATCACTTGTTGTACCAGCCGAGAGTTGGCTTGTACCTTGGAATCATGGTTGGAGGGTTTAGGGTTGAGGGCTTAAGGTTTGTTATGCCCTAAACCCTGAATCCTAAACTCCCTTATTACTCCCCAATCACCTGGGCCTAGGAGGCAAAAAAGATGCTCAGGCTGCAGAAATTTAAGGGAACCCGTTTAGGGTTTAGGGTTTTAGAGTTTAGGGTTTAGAGTTTAGGGTTAGGGTCTTAGAGTTTAGGGTTTAGGGTTTAGAGTTTAGGGTTTGGAGTTTAGGGTTTAGGGTTTAGGGCTTTGGGTTTAGGGATCTCTAACGCTGACCCGGTTCGATGTTTAAGGAGTTGGGAGGCTTGGGATATCTGGGGTATAAGGCTTTTAGATTTCGGTGGCTTTCAGGCAGGCTTAGGGTTAAGGAATACTGGAGAGACAGTCAGCTCAAAATACAAGCATAACATCTCCTGGCAGCAGCTGAAGATGGCTATCTCCTCATACCAACATTCCGCCCCCACCCCTTATACTGAAAATATCCCCTAAGATGTAAAGCCTTCTATGGGTGGTATCTAACATTAGTTGGGGCACCATGAAATTCTAGTATGAAGGGATCAGTCACCTTCGGAAGGTCAAATAAGCCCTAAACCCTTAACCCCTAAACCCTAAACCCTTAACCCTTAAACCGAAAACCCTAAACCCCTAAACCCCTAAACCCCAGGAGGACCCAGATATGAGCTACAGTCTGGGTATAATCCTAAGCCCCAAACTTACTGGTGCTAAAGCAGGAGTGGGGGAGTGGGTTCCTGGAAGCATACCTACATAATTCCGGCATATTTGCTCCATTTATAATGAATGTTTCTGAATCCCCTCCCCCTCATATTAAACCCTCCCACCCCCCCTCGCATTAAATACTCCCATCATGTGGTATAGAATAATATATTGTGAGTATTTAAATTATTTAACATCAGGGAGCGTGAGGGGGTTTTTAAAGTAAGGAGAGGGGATTTTGGTACCCTCAAACCTGAACACCTGGTATCTGAATTCGCTCCCCCACTGTCCCTTGACCAGCAGCAGCTGATGCACCGCCAGACATAGTGGACAGGTCTTGGGGTTTAATGGTTTAAGGTTTGGGCTTATACCCTTGAATTAGTCCCCTTTAAAGGACGTCTACTAAGCGATCTGCTTGCGGTGGCCCACTGAAACGGCCAATGTTGCTGGCAAACTTCCATCCTAAACCCTACAACCTCCACCCTAAACCCCAGAACCCTGAACCCCAACCCCTGAACCCTGAACCTTGAACTCTCAAACCCCCAACCCCAAACCCGCAACCCCCAACCCTCAACCCCATAACCCCAGACACTCAACCCTAAACCCCAAATCCACAACCCTAAGTAGTTGCAGTTTCCCTAGGAACAAAACCCCAATATAGACACAAAAATACTATAGTCCTTATTATTGGGACCCCCATAAAGGGCACCCCTAATTTTGGGAAAGCCCCTAGTACAATGCCAGATGCGGGCTCAGTTTGTTGTCATAGTAATCGCCGTTCCAGCGGAGGGGCTCATCGGACTCAGTAGTGGGTCAGGGGTTTAGGTTACGGGTTTAGGGGTTTAGGGTTCGGGCTTCAGGGTTTAGGTTTAGGGTTTAGTGTTTGGGGTAAACCCTAAACCCGAAACCCTAAGCCGCGTGTTTAGGTTTAGGGTTTAGGGTTTGGGTTTGGGCTGTGACCCGGTCGCCTGATAAAGGAGTCTATGGTCCCCTGAAATGGTTTTGTTGAGGTGCTTCAAGGAGACATTTCCGGAGTCCGGAGGTATAAGCTCTTAATAGGGGGGTCTAGGAAGCATTTAAACCCAAGCACTTAAATATTGAGGTAGGCCTTTCTTATTGTAAAGAAGTTAAGTGCCTATAGTTAAGTTCTTCCTAGGGTTCCTAAGTTATAGGGTCATGAAGGGCTGAAAGATTATCATTGGGGGTGTGCGAGAGGTCCGTTGTTAATGACCATTGGGCAGACATTTGTTGAAAGCACGTCCTGACAAAATCGAGGGGTATATGTGGGGTAGTCTGGGGATATGCTGGGATACATGCAAATATCAATATTGGGGATACATATGTATAAAGAATATAGAGAGGAATATGTAGGGCTGCTCGCAATCAAATGCAAAGCCGAACAAATATAGGGGTCGCATAGGGGTTTGCAAGGAGATTTTTGTAACCTCCGCCCCAAAGTCAAAGGGGGAGTAGGGGGAGGCGGCTATGTCGTACGCGGACGCTGCTGCAATTATTTGCCAAAAGTAAAGGTGACTCTTAGGGCTTTTGGTTGCAAATGCATACGGGCCTACATAGGCCATCATATGGGACCTGGCCTACAGTAGTTAAATTTCTGTTCCCAAAGAGTTGGAAATCTAGATATAGGGACCCGTACTATAATCGGATTCCAATATACGAACCGTTTTGGGTCCCATGCCTACTACCAGCACTTCTGGGGATCTAGGTGGAGCAAGAGTTTGTTTCTGGTCCCCACGTCTCGAAACCCGATGCGCGATGCCCAAAAAGCTAACCTTGAGTTAACTCAAGCCCATGATGCTCCCTAGAACGGAAAAATGTTACGGGCTTCGGGCATACAGCATTAATGGCTTCCCCCTAATAATTACTCTACACCCTAAACCCAAAACAACTCAACCCGACCTGCCCACTCCCCAACCCCCCCAGATAGGTGTTTCACTATCGAAGGGGAGGGCCATATTGCAACGAAAGACAGGTGCCGATTTGGCGCCCATCATGCATCTAAATTCGCTTTAGACAATCAAAATTGTTCAAACCCAGTTCGTATGAGTTCTGACAATTTGTGCTAACTCCTTTATCAACCCCCTAAACCCTAAACCCTAAACCCTAAACCCTTAAACCCTAAACCCCTTTGGCCGAAGAGCGAGGCCGTAGACCTTCTCGACGCGCTCGATAAGATCCTTGTTGTACTTCTCCCAGATCGGCTGGAAAGCCTTGGATTTGGGGCTTTGGGTGTACAAGTTTAGGGGTTTGGGTTTGGGTTTAGGGTTTGGAGTTCGAGGTTTGAGGTTTAGGGGCTTACCCTAAGCCTGAACCTTAAAGGCTAAACCCCAAATCCTCAATCCTAAGCCCTGTACGCTCCCTTAAATGGACCCTCAGCCCTCCAAGCCTTGCTTAGGTTGAAGCTGGAGGGCCCCTGTTAGGGTTTAGGGTTTAGGGCTCTATAAGGGACTACCATGGGAAGGCAAAGGGGATACTAGGAGTTTAGACTATAGCTCATATGGAAACTCCAGGAGTTCATGCAGGTTCCGATTCCGGATTCGAGGTCAAATATTTGGGGCTTCAAAACGTGATAAGCATAGGGTTGAGGGCTTAGGGCTTCACCCGGAGTGGAAGGCCTGACCCATTGGGTAGGTCGGTAATATATAGGGCCCTAAAGGTATAAAGGTTTAGAGGTACCCTATTCCCTAAACCCTTACCATAAGCAATTACACGAGGATCCTAGGACCATCATATACCATCATATTGGCGGTTACATGAACGCCTACATTAGTCTGCATTCCGACTGCCTATCAAGGGCTAAGGCGCGGTTCAAGGTTTGGGCTTGAGGGCTTGGGGGTACCTTATGATTTCTGATGACCACTTCCGCAGACTCCTTGCCTCAACTTCCCCCTGCCTTTTTGCAACCAGAAAAATCCTGATTACTGAGAGGGGGAGACCTCAAAGGAGTGGCATGGGCGGGTAGGCGTAGGGAACCCTTCAGGGCAGGTATGTATTTGTCTGACAGTATATCAGAACAAGCCCTGAACCCTAAACGGAATTGCAGAAGTCTGCGGAATTCTGATGTGGTTCTAGAGTCCACTGTTGGGACTGTATGGAAACCAACTTGCAAAATTCCCATCTCGGAATATGCGCGGCTTCGGGTTGAGGGTTTGGGGGATAAAAGCAACAGCGAATAATCGGATTTTTCGTGTCAGGACTGCATGCAGAATGAGTCAAGTGCAAATACCCTTGAGCAGATGCACAATGTTGAGGGATGCCTTAGCAGTTTAGAAGGGAATACAGGAACAAACTGCCCTGTAGTACCTCAAGCAACTTTCTTTGGGCTTTCCAATGCAGCATGCTGCAAACAATCACAATGCCCCACTGTAAACCCTAAACCCTAAACCCTATATTACTAAACCCGAAACCCTAATCTCAAACGAAAAATCTGCCACTCCGAACCCTCCCCTAAACCCCTAAACCTTGGGTACTGCTTGGAGGGTCAGGGGGACTTAGTAAGTAGGTTGATTAGGGGGATAACTAGGGTTACTATATGGGTTCTAGGGGTTATTACCCTACTTACTAAGTCCCCCTGACCCTCCAAGTGCCCCCCCCCAGTAACAGTCTATATTAGGGGTCCTATTCAGGGCTATATATAACCATACGATATTCATTATCCAATTGTTACTGAGTGGGCCAGTGGGGGCAGTACTGAACCTAAATCCAAGTTAAACCCCTAAACCATAAAGCCTCTACCCACACCCTTCCCTTCCCTCCCTCCAAAGTACCCCTCGAAGAAGGTTGGCATCTGAGTAGCCACGGCATCCGGGCGGATCTTGTAGGTGCCATCCGCGGGCATCTCCGCGTCGCTCAGCTTGTTGATATACTGGTCCTTACATGGGAGTACATATATGATTACTGCACAATGGTTTCAGTTGAGGGTAAAGCACAAAACACCCAAATTCTGCCGATAGCAGCTGTAGGTTCAATCTTGTACTTGCGGTAGATGCCGCCACCGGTGGAGGAGGCGCTGTACTTGGGGTCCTTGCCATCGCTCTCCCTGTTGTACTTCCTGCGGGGGAGAAAGTGGCTGTGGACCATGGACCGCGCAGCTGGCCCCTTCATAAGGCCCTGTGGTATTCCGTATATGACTCCTGTATAACCCCTTTCAAGGAGTTCAGACTACAGTTCATAATATTTCATAATGTTGCACCCTTTTTAGTATAGGGCCCTCCCCCAAACAATTTACACGTCCTGAATCAAAATTGTTTGAAGGGCTGAGCTGAATCTTGATGGTAAATGGTAAGTATTGGTAGTATTAGGGGTTTAAAATTTAGGGTTAGTACTAATATCAGTATTAATATTCATATTAAGCTCTGACCTTTTTTATGAACTAGAAACAATCCCCCTTCCCAAATAAGCTTCTCCACCCCGCTATGAGGGGGGTTTCCCAAACTTAGGTGTCTCCGGATGGGGATCCTAATAATAAGGACTTTGCTATGTTTGAGGTCATACGGGGGATACCCTCACTTTCTGGAAGCCGCCATAACTTATAACCTCTACACAATTCGTTCCCCGAAGCGGGCTCTGACTTTGCTCCTTACACATCGCCTAAACCTCACACCGCTATCCCACACGAAAGGACCCCCACTTCCCTCATAATATGGAAGCCCATATAATTACCAAACCATTATAGATCTGAGATTTTCTTATGTTCGGGGCAACCTGTACACTGTACTATAATCATACGGGGACGCTGGGACCGCAATTCTGCTAGTTGTATAAATGGTAATAACGGCGATAATAGTGATGATGCCCTCCCATTCGCCGGTCCTGTAGTAGGCTTTGGCATAGGCGAACTGCTGCTCCTTGGTCTTGCAGTCCACACGGATGTCGCAGCCCTGCCATAAGAATATGATTTCGGTTCTTCGGATGCAGGGTACTAAGGTACCTAATTTTTTGAAAGCCGAAATGATTCCCAAGATTGCCCTAAATCCTAAACCCTTTTTGTAAGGTACATTGGTCACTCGAATCATGGTTTAGGGGGGTTAGGGCTGGGGTCTAAGGTTGGGGGTTTCAGGTCAAGCGCTAGAAGCTGAACCCTGAGCCTCAAATCTTGGCGGGGGCCCATGGGCTCAGGGTTGAACTTTTAGGGTTGAAAGTGGAAACTTCGGGTTGGGGCTAAGGGTTCGGAGATTAGGGTTTACCTATTTGCTGGTTTAGAGCTTACGGTTTAGGTGCTAAGTGAGCTACAAGCGATAAGCATTTTCCATGTGATTGATGGACATGGAGTCCTATTAAGGGAAATACTAGGGACTAACCATAGTAAACTGTTAGGGGGATGCCTCCTCTCCTGCGAATGACCGCCCTAAAGCCCAACCCCTGAACCCTGCTCCATCATCATGGTGCCATAGCAGACTATCTGTTGCTAGGGGTGCCTTCTGCACCTAAATCAAAGCGATCATCGGGTTGTGCCTGACGGTTCAGCGAATGCCTTAACCAAGCTATAAGCAAACTTGACGACTGGCTCTTCGGCTTTGTTACGTCGACGATCGTCTAGCCTACCTACCGAAAGACTATCCTGGCAACCATACGACTGAATCACGAGAAGCTTCAGTAAGCTAAACAGCTCACTGCCACTTATCAACATGTGCTCAGTGAATGTTGAGCAGCTAAATCGACGCGATCTCCCTCGCACAGCAAAACTTAGTACTTACTTAGTTGGCTGAGTGGGCTTCAGGAAAAATGGGGATCCCCCTGATATACCCAAGAAAATATGACGCCACCAACAGGGACTCCTAAATTTTGGGAAGCCTTCCACGTGGGCTTGGATATTAAGCGTTTGTGTCAGTATGGGGGATGCGAAAAGCTCAGAAACTTCATGAAATTTCTTCGGCGCATGATAAATAGACAACTCGGCAATGAGAACCCCCACCGTAGGCCCCCCGCAAGCCTACGCCGCCCTACTGGGAACTTTTACTGGATGGTAATTGCATACTAGCTTCAGAACCTGTATAAATTTGGAGCGTCTTCCATGCAGACCACCATTTGGGGTGAGGTCCTTATAACT
>CAJNIZ010006446.1:0-11909 GCA_905231905.1 Symbiodinium pilosum
GATTATTATTGTAAAGCATCTTTTGCGCGCTGTAGCATGAAAGAAACAAATTTGAGGGAGGCCGCGCACAAATACACCCAAGAGCCTCAACCCGATAAACTGTTATTTGAAAAGCATCCTCAGTATGCAGAAGACATTTCATTTTGTTTTGCCCTCACTTTAGGTTCATTTTTCTGCAAAAACATGTTGCGGTGGCCCCTTGGTCAGAACGCGAAGAATTCGTGGCCAAATCTTAGGAGCACAAGTTAGAGGGTCTAGAGTCCCAGCAGAGGAAAAAGGTCTAATATCAAAAAGCCCCTGATTGTAGACCCTGGGCTTGCTGGACGGGGGGTCCGTGGATTCCAGACCCTGTAGTACCTGAGGGGATGGTCTTAAGCTAGTTCAGCATGTGAAGCATGATCACCATTTAGATCGATATGTGCAATGCGGGTGTCTGAATTGCCCTCATGGGCTCAGGATGTGCGCTCGCAATTGAGTCAGGAGCGTGGGATCCATCACCACACTGAAGGGAATCGGATCGCACCATCCAGATCATGTAGCAATTTCGAGAGGTGCGAACATCCCCGCTGCTGGGTATGAAGGACTGGCCATAAATTGAACATGCAACCAACCTCATAAAACACCGGAAGCCCCGCCTGGGGCAACTGCAAGGCTCTCCTTTGAGCTTCGAGCTGAGGTCCTGCGGTCGGCGAGAGTACCTGACGAGGGAAGTTCTGTTGACATTCCCTCTATTTCAAATCTGAAATGTTTCTTTTGCTGATCTCAGTCAGCATCAGAATGAAATCTGATCCTTGCGAAGGATTTGATACGGAAACAAAAGATGTGACTCCGCACATCCTCGAACTAGACTTGAAGTCAGTTCACTTCAGCTTGCGCTCCACCGTGGTGCTGCCGGGCATGTAGGTGCGTGCCGGTGCCGTCAGCTGCTCGTAGTGGATATGCTCAAGGTAGCGGCGCAAATCATGAACCTTGACACTGGTACCCTTGTAGGTGAGCACGTACTTCAGCAAGTACTTGCGCAGCTCCTCCTCGCCAGGAGCGGCAGCCACGAGCTCTTGGTAGGACTGGTTGCGCTTAGCCACTTTGGGAAGCTCACAGACTGTGCGGCCCCACTCCTCGACGGAGTGAACTCCATCTGGGAGTCCTTGACGTCCAGGAGGAGGAGCAGCGGCTGTCCTCACAGCAGCCTTCGGACGAACAGGAAGCTGCTTGGTATTCCCAGGCCTGGTTGCACCAGCATGCACAGCGGTGACCAGATCCCATCCATCATCGCTTCGAAGACGCTTGGCAGCATCCGTCATAGCACCAGGCATGGGTCCTGATGTTGTGCTGGAGGAGGCAGAATCGGGACCATTGATCACCTGCATGACCTCGTTGAGGCGTTCTTCTTCTACTGCTTGGTGCAAGAGCTCCTTCATCTGACGGGCGATGTCCTTTGAAGGTTGCTCGGACATGTCGAGACAAGTCCTACACATCCACTGCCGGGCACTACAGATAATGCACGTTGTCACAGCTTGAGGGCCGCACGGGGATGCAGGAAACTGTGCACTATACAAAGAGGATCCAATCAACCCTGGGGACTATACACCTTTGGGGAAAAACACTATACATGCCGTACGGCCATCACACAGGGACGAACCTGGGAACCCACGGCCAAGACCTAAATTCACAACTCCGAAGAGTTACCCTTAATTATGACGAACCCTGGTTACACGGTTCAGACTATACAAAAGGACTTGCTTGCACGCATGGGACCACCAGTCAAATGATGTCAGACAGTTGCTTCATACGAACATGGCTCCGATGCTGGCGGTCTTCCCGAGCCTTTTTCTTCTGGGCCAGAACGGTGGCCTCGGAGGAAAGGTGGTACCTTCCCCAAGCAAGTGCTGCTCTAAGCAGGTCTGCCGGATCTGCCTGGTCTTTGGTGAGTGCGTCTGCAAGCATAAGTTCTGAGGGACACCACCGAACCTGCATGTTCGTTCTGTCCATGCTTTGTCTGATTACAGCTAGGTCGATAGCTACTCGCTTGTCTTCCGCCTTTGATGGGGAAGACGGAGAGTGCAGAGCATCGTACAACGACTTGCAGTCTGTGATGCCGATTATGGGGACTTTACGGAGGTGAAGACTAGCTTCCCGAAGGTCAAAAACCCCACCAACTGCCTCACAAAGCATCAGGCTAACCCACTCGGCTAGTCCACTGGCTGCTGCAAAGCTCTGCGTTTCACCCGCTAAGGTGGATGCCACTACCCTAGGCATCTTATACGATTTCCAAGCGAAAGGGGACCATGGGGAATCTTTATCATGATTAAGATCCCTGTGGACGAAGGCTAAGATGTACCCGGCCTGGGTGCCGTTAGCCCTAGCATTGGCAAACCCGGCATCACTATGGAAGGCTACAGCGAGATCCTGCATCGGGATGTCCCGAACTGTGACGCTGACCTCCGAATGCTGGCGAGCTCTCTGAACAAGCTGATTTGCAGAAAGCAAATCTTTCACACGGGGCTCTGGAAACACCTGCTGACTGAACGAAGTCTGCACGGCCAGATCAGGTCTGGATTGACTGCTCAGCCAGTTCGCGGCCCCATTCACAGCTCTCAAGGCTGCCACCTCCTTGGGTGTTGCCTTGGACTCTCGATCCTGCCGCCGTTCTCTCGACAAGTTGATGGGTCGGAGATGCTTGGCATACTCTTGTTGCTGGTACGAGATTTCGAACGAGGCGAGGTCTTGAGAGTAGAAAACGCCGCAAAATTCGCCAGTCCCCACCCTCCACTTTCTATAAGGAAATCTATGTTTGAGGGTCATGGTATCGTCTACGTGTGCCCCTAGAGCACCTTGCAACACATTACTGGAGTCCCGAAAGAAATAGAGGCAATTGTCGAAAGACGACCGGACAAAACCCACGGACTGAGCGGCTTCGTCGAAGGTGCGATACCATTCTTGAGGTGCGTTGTTGGCACCATACATGTTGCCAGTTATTTCTAGCACGGCACTGCTTTCCAGTCCAGGGATTCCTCCCTCTGGTAGCTCTGCGTACAAAGGACGATAGCGTTCAGGCAGGGGACCGGCTTCTAAGAAAGCGCCACGAATGTCACCGAGATTCATGACCCAATGGTTGGACACAAGCAGTTGAAGCAACAAGGCCCTACCTAAACCACTGAGAGTCGGTGAGTGACACTCGCCTGACGCGATCTTGGCACCCCAGTCAGGGTCCTTGTGGCCCTGGAGACACAGGCGTGCTTTGATACGTTCATCCTGATCTTCGACCTTATTGGTCACGACAAACCTTGTTCCGATGAACCGATCTGGGAACTTTTGCCTGATCTCCCGAGCTTTGGCTCCACGCCACACACGCATTGCAGACTTGCCCTGAATGGTTTCCCACTCTAGGCTCTTGGCTTCCTCAATGCGGTCTTGCAAAGCCGGCTCGTTGCCTGTCACAGGCAGCTCCTTTTGCATCCGTTTCTGCAGGAAGGCTGCCATGAGGACTTCCACATGACTGTTATGCAAATGCTCGTGAGACTGGATGTATTCAGCACACAGGATTTCATCTGTATCATCCGGACGAGGACGGGAGGATGCAGGAGCTTCAGGAGGCTCTTGACTGGCCTCACGTTTGGCACTGTGACTCCTGGGGCTGATGCTGGATCCACTAGACGTTGGGGCCGCTGAGGCACCCGAGGCTGACCGATCAAGATCCTGAATGAGTCTGGGAACAACTTCTTGCATCAACTCCAGGAAATCTTCAGGCTGCGTATCGGCAGGCCTAATCCACAGTTGTTGAGGATTGGTCTTGCGTGGAACACGTCTCTGAGGTCCATAGACCGGCGGATTCTCCTCTGGAGGATTCTCGGGAGGGACTGCAGGAACTGATGGAAAACTTGGCCCAGAATCTGGCGGTAGCGGTGGCCGCTCTGGCAAAATCTGCTGCAGGCGAGGTGGTCGCTGATTTTCCAACACCCGTGCTGCATCCAAAGCTACATTAGGGGGGTGTTCTGAGGGATGCCCTATGTCTACGTCAGCTTCAAGGGGAACTGGGGCATCGGGTTGATTGACTAGGTCAATGAACTGACTGCGGGGAAACTGGCCCTTTTCAAGTAGGTTCTTGATCCCTAGCAGCTCGTTCTCTGGAAAATCAGCTACAGTGGCTTCGTCTGCCGTGGCGGGTCGAACTTGCTCCGGCGAACATCGCATGATGGACCGTTTGTGTGCTACCACTAAGTTCTTCCCAATGTTGCCTAGAACCATAGCCGCCCCATACCATCTACCCCCTTCAACCCTAGACCCTTCTACTGACTTCTGTGTGCGCCAGTAGTAAACCCAATCTCCGGACCGGAACACACGATGCACCCGAGGTCTGGCCCGAAGGGCCGCGCGCAAAGCACGGTCATCCTGGCACTGAAGCATGGCACGGCGTGCTGCCTGTCGCACTGTATGTGCCTGCCTCATGAGGGGATCTGCTTCCACTGCGTCGGAAGCTGCCAAGTGGGGCTGCTCTTGCAGGAGGTCTGTGGGAACCCTTGGATTGCGTCCGAACACGAGTTGATAGGGGCTTGCTCCGGCCTCAGTAAGGAGAGTGTTCTTGGCTGATTGTGCTTGCACAACACACGTGAGATACTCTTCCTGACTAGTGGGCCTAATTTCATCTAGCACACGTTGCAAAATGCTCTGTAACCAACCCCCATGACGCTCAACCTTTCCCAACTGCCACGGAGAACCTGTAGCGGTCTGCTCTACGTTGATGCCCTGATTTGACAAGAAGTCCCCAAACACTTCACCTACGTTGGGCTTAGCGGGGTCAAGTGCAATAGCTTCAGGGGGTCCAGCCCATGGTAGCCACCTATCACGAACGGCCGCTCTAAGCAACTCCCCAGTTTCCCGCTTAAATATTGGGGTGACAACCTGAAGCGAAGTTGCATAGTCAACCATGTTAACAAAGGGGATCTTCTGTCCTTCTTGCCACCCTGGTAAATATTTTACGTCAAGGCCTACTTTCTGGTTAAACTCTGCAACCCGTGAGGCATTTGCCGGCAACGGGGCATTCGGTCGACGCTGATTTGCGCACACGGAACACTCCAACAGTGTTGCTCTTTGAAGAGCTAGCGGGGAAGCCTTACTGTGACGAAGAATGCGCAACAGCTCTCGTTCCGAAGGGTGGCCCAAATTGGAATGCAAACGTTTCAGAGCCTGGTTGACTCGGCGCACTTCGGCCGGGTCCGGTTCAGCCGCCGCTGCGTTTGGTTGTGGCTGCTCATCCCCAACCAAACACTCACAAGCAAGCGCTTCCCAGTCTATGGGCTCCGCAAAAGCAACAGACGTGGCCTGACTTGCAGGGCCCAGATGCTGCCAGCAAGCTTGAACAAAGTTGGGGGTGTAACGGCCAGCAAAATCACTAAGGGGCCCCGAAGAGCATTGACCCTGAATAGTGCGATGCTGGGGACATCCCGGGCACCTACGCGCAACCTTAATTATCTGATCACTGGAGGCAATCAGGCCGGTGGCTTTCTGGATTGGCAGGCCAGTATCAGGACATTTAAGGCCGTAAGCGCACATATCAACCCTATGGAGGCCAAACCTACGCTTGAGGGATTGTAGTTCTGGCATTTTCCACACACTAGATCCTAAGGGGTGCTCAAAAAGGAAGTCCCCGCCACGCTTAAGTTGCCTATGAATCTCCCGAATGCAAAACCTGACCTGTGCACGTGCAGTGCGAATCAGGCGAGCACGCTCAGTAGGGGTCCGAAAACACCTGTTCAAGTGATCCCAACCACCCCAGTAGCGACACGGGGGACAAGCAACTAACAGCTCTGGGGCAGCGGTGTCTAGGAGGTCACCTACATCCCTTTGAATATTGGGGTCCATAAGATCACAACCCTGCCTAATGTCGAAAGACAACCCTGTACCCCCTTGCGCCCGTGCTGCCTCTGCGAAACGTGGTGGGCAGAAGAGCTCTGCCACGGCTGTTTGACTTTCAGCACGTCCATGCTGCTTCTTGACCTGTGCAAGGAGGCATCGACATTCTTTATCCTTTAGGGTTATCTTAGTTCGGGGCTTACGTGGCTTAGGATTAGGGTCTCTAAGGGAATGAGGAGTCGGGGGCGGAGGAATGCTGGTTGCATCCAACGGTGCGCATGGCACTGCTTCTGGACTTTGACCGCTTTGGTCACCTCTGCATGGGGTACTCTCACCTATGTCAACCTTATGGGGCTCTAACAACTGACCCTGGAAACCACTAGGCTGCAAAACCTGTTGTTCTTGAATACCATTTTCACCCTGAATCTTATCCCTATGGACCATGGCACACAAAGTCGAACTGGCTGATGCGGTTCTCGAGGTGGATGGCGTCGGAAAATCCAGGAGGTTGATCAGGAGCTGTCCAGCATCATTGGTGAACATGGGCACTGCATCGGGATGCGCCAGGAAGCCCATCTCCTTAGCCTTGAAGTCCAGAACCACATTGAGTCGTTCCAGCGTTGGACGGCCTAAAAGAAGAGGAGCTTTGCCTTCGATAATGGCCGCATCGATGAGGCCCACCTTCTTGGCAATGCCCACCGGGATCCTGACCGCTGAGGTCGAGGTTTCCGTCTGACCATTGCCAAACCTGAAAGTGCTGATGCTCTCATAGATCTGGGGTCTGCGATCGCCGTACTTTTGAAGAAGATCTGTCATGGTTTGCAATGTGTCCTTGCCAATCAGAGTGCGACCACACCCGGAGTCAATGACTCCGAAGCCCGGTGATGACACCAGGCCAGCACCCAGGTTCTCAAAGTCCGGCTGGTCCGTGGCCACGTAGAACTGCTCGCTGGGCTCGTGCTCGCTGGGCTCGACCTGAACGGCACCAACGAAGGAGTACTCTTCCTGAACGAGGTGTACATCGGCAGTCGTTGTCGATGCCGAAGTCGAAGACGCTGCTTGCTGGCTGTTGAACCGATTGGCACTCTCGAGCCCAATGCCCAAACTTTTGGCATCGGCGGCATCGAGTTTTCTTCTTTAACTCTTCGACTTCGATCCTGAAGCTGCGCTTTGCCTGATCAGGCGCGCCTCGATGGAAGCCACGGCGTTGTTGTAGCTTGCTCATCTCCTTTCGGCGCTCCTTCCAGGTGGCTGCTAGTGCTTCGGCAGCTTCCTCTTCTTGAAACTCTTCAGCTTCTTCTTGCCCAGCTTCAAGACCGTGATCAGCGAGGAACGCTTCCACATCCTGAAAGCTGTCTCCGTCATCTTCCGGGATACCTGCCTCATCTGCTTCAGCCAAGTAAGTACTCACTGGCCTTCGCGCCTTTGATGCGCTCGCCCGGTACTGAGGAAAACATGACCGAAGAGCCGCCGTGACCGTGTCGATCTCGAGCTTCCCTTGGGTCTTGGCCTTCACTATGGCCTTTTGCTCCTCGCTCAGTCCGGCACAGTTCAAGGCGATCCACCCTTGCGCTTGCGATGGGAACTCCACCTTGGCCTTTCTGATACACTTCTGAAGGACCTCGTTGACCCGGGCAGACCACTGCTGCATGGTTTCCTGGTCTTTGGCACACAAGCCAAACACCTCACCCAGAGCCTCTCCCATCTGATCCTCGGACTCCTTCTCCGGGAATCGGGCCCCAAGAAGTCTCCAGAGATGATCAGCACCAGTCTCCTTCATGAGATTCTCTAGGGTCAAGTGTTCAACTGCCTCGAGGGCACGACCATCCAAGAGGGTGTAGATCCATGGGCCTCTCTGCTTGTCAGACATGTCCTTCATGGTGACAAGCTTCGCTTCTGCCCAGTTCTTGAACTTGCGCAGCTGTTTCCCGGCATCATCGCCGTCATCACCACTAAACCGCTTCATGCCGCGTTCATCAGAGGATGCCATGGCCCTGTGGCTAGCTAGCTACACTAGAGGCCTTCCTAGGCCAGGTAGCTTCTGGAGCCGAGCCTATGCCCGGCTCCGCTACCAATCATAAAACACCGGAAGCCCCGCCTGGGGCAACTGCAAGGCTCTCCTTTGAGCTTCGAGCTGAGGTCCTGCGGTCGGCGAGAGTACCTGACGAAGGAAGTTCTGTTGACAAACCTAAACCTTCAAAACCTAAAAGCCAATCCCCAGCCCTACAAGGGCTTACATTCATCGTTTTTGAATGCCATCTTGTCAGCCAGGCAAGTAGGTGGGGAACCTCAACTTTAGGAATTCCAGGACAATAACGGTGGTAGCTTGATCTCCAAGGAACGTTCTTGCCGCATTTACGACTGCCACCTGGAAAAAGCAAACAAATGGACAGAGGGCCCACGACATCAGGTTTGTATGGAAATCGCACCACTGTGGTGCTGCCCATTTGCCGTCGCGTACCTGGAAACAAACAAAAGCATCACTTCCGGCGGGCACTGAGTGGGCCCGTCCGGGCAAGTGACCGAAATCAGAAAGTTGAGAGGGCTCTAGGGAAAATGCGACATAAAAGTGAAATAAATGTGAATTAAATGCGGAAACACGTACTTGTCTAGTGGTTTTCGTGGATTTCTCAGGCTTTTTCAGATATTTGCACATCTATTTCACATTTTTCACGTTCATCTACAATTCCTGGTTTTGTGCACTTGCCGCCATGCGAAATAAATGCAAAAAACGCGCGCTTGTTTGATGATTTTGGTGTTTTTCTTTGATTTTCTCCGTCTGATTCAATTATTTTCACATGGTTGTCACATCATTTTGAGGATCCATATTACTTTTCACAGTTCTTTTCGGGTCCCATATTATTTGTCCAATTTTTTCCAAAAAAAGAAGTGTTTTGGGGAATAGCACCCTAAGCAGTGGACGGTGTTTACGATTCTATTTGCTGTCCATTGCAATCTGCAAGCAGGGGGGCCTAGGAACTTCTCTCGTCCCAGCTTTCTTTCATGCAGATTACGCGGTACCCTGGGTGTAGGGATCATGGAACATCAAATGGAGATCAGAATGGACAACGACAAGCAAACTTGGGGAAAGAGGGGAGGATCAAACGGAAATGAGAATGGACAGTGAAATCAAAATTGGGGACAGACAGACAAGGGAGGGTAACGCCGCGCCTCGGCCCCAATGTGATCAGGATTCGCACCGGCACGAAGAAGTAAGCCTTAGGAGCCCCCAATCCAGAAGCAAGCTATGCATGACCAGCTGTCAGAATGCTGCAGTCTGGATACCTTTGTGGCTATTTGATGCAATAGAAAATATAACCCTAATATATCATAATATGTAACCCTAATGTACATATATACATAAACCAATAGTAGTTTCCATGTTCTTTTCCATTATCCAAATATAGGGCCCCGTCTGTATCCCCAAACAACCCCAAACCCAAGTGACTTGCAAACTGGCCACGGCCTATGGCCACGGACCCCAGGTGTGCTGCCCAAATCAGCGGGGTCCACCTCGCAGGGATTGCAAGGCTCCTTAATTAGCCTTAATTGTCATCAGGGAATGAAGGAACGGAAAAGAACATGGAAACTACATTTTTAGCACGATTTTAGATGGGGCCCCTTATATAGGGACCACTACTAGGATCCATAACTTCATTCCTTGCTAACCGGGAGTAGGGTTAAGACTTGCAGCCAGCAGAAGGTCATGCAGTTGTGGTGACATCCAGAATCCACACAGGGGTTCAAAATCTAAGGACCCCCTTTTGCAGAAACCATTTCAAAAAAGTGCATCGTAATGCTAGGTTCCGATAAGGAAGACACCCACTTGCAAAGACATCCATAAAGATGAAGCTTCCTGTGCTCATCTCGCCGTCTAAAATCGCTATGCAGATATCTTCAGATGCTCTTCTACTCAAACCAAGATCTCTGCAAATCTGCCTGTTAGGGTCCAGCTCATCAGGATTTGCATTCCACTTCAGGACCTTGGATCTCACAAATATTGTGCGTGGAAGCAGCGTGCATCGCAGCCATGCAAGTCATGGACAGGAACGTGAGCATGGCAGCATTGCACCACCTCCTTTTTTGCATCCCACCAGCATTCTGCAAGCAGTCAAAATTGCATCCTGCAAGCAGCATGGCTCTGCACATAGTTGCACAAAGGAGTTGGAAGATGACATTCGGGTTTGCACGCCAGTGCTAATTTACTGGCATGCCTTTGACAGGGTCCCAACCGGGGCATTCATCATAGGTTCCGATGCTGCCATCGTCCTGCACGCAGAAGCTGTACGCGCAGTAGGTCATGTCACACGCTGAGCTGCCCATGGCACAAGTCCATGCAGCCATGAAGTGCGCATGCTCCGGGGATGGGCGGCTGATAGGCAAGCCGGGCAGGTCAATCAAGTAGGTCTCAATCATGTCTATCAGAGTCATGTTGCCCTTCGAGCCAAGGCTGACGAGAAGATCAGAGTTGCAATACTCCTTGCCCTTTGCAGTCATGCCCTCGTAGTCGTGCTGCAACGCCTTGATCTCCGGGGCCAGCCAACCGTTGTGGAGGCAATACTGCTGGTCATACGCCATGGTCTTGTAGCCAACAATGGGTAGGCTCGGTAGCTGGACAGACTTGGCAAACATCAGGTAGTCCTTGTTGTAGATCGCATCAGCACAACCCTTTTCCGAATTTAGCTCGCACCAGCCAAAGGTCTCGTTGTGCTCGTCTGTGGCCTCTTTCATGAAGCTGCTCAAAGGCAAAAAGACCTTATCCGGGTGCTCGTACAGGCTTTGGTTGCCACAGTCAGTGCGCTGCACATAGGTGTTGTTGGGCGCACGCTCTTGAGGCGGCAGACCGCAAAGAGCACATGAGCGACCGTTGGCATCGATGTTGACCGCCCAATCCAGGAACTTTGTAGGGTCAGCAGTCGCCTTGATGACCTGGCCCTGACGATTGGCCGACTCAACTTTGCGAGAGCCGTGCTGCAACAATGAAGTTCCTTGCTGACAGCTGGTGGAATCTTGGCAGCCGAAGGCATCTGCTTCTAGCCCAGCGGCCAGAGGCAAAGCAAGGGCAGCAATCGCAATTATGAAGTTCGTCATCTAAACAGAAAGGTCTGGGCAGGGGGTGTTGCCTACATTCCTTCTGAATACCTCGAGCCAAGTAAGAAAATTGCGGACTTCAAACTTACATGTTTGCCTTCGGTCGGTAGATTTTTGAGTGACCCTCCAAGCTCGGCGCTGTGCGCAAGGCGCGTGCGCCGCGCTCATTCCAGCCCAGCCGCTCTAAAGTCCACCTAGGCACACAGCGTCTGCCATATTCATTAGCAGATTTGGCGTTGCGACCAGGTGCCGGTCAGTTCTATTGCAAATGGCTTCTTGCCACAACTTTTAAAAGGACTACAGTATGGGTGGGGCCAAGGTGCAGAATGGGTCCAGGAGGCTTCCTGGTTGTTGGCTGCGCTGGCTGCAGTGCTCGATGCGGAGCGTCACTGGGTGCGCTCTTGGAAAGTCCAGCCCAACCCTCCCGGATGGACCACAAAAACCTCAGAGCCGGCAAGCCAAAGCAACCATCCTACTGATTGTACTGTTTAAGGGGAAAACGGTTTTGCCTGGTGCCTTTTTTGTGTTGTCTTTGCCTTTCCTGTTGGGCTTCGAGGGGTCAATGCATTTTCCTGTGTAATCTCTTAGAACTTAGAACTCTACATGGTCTCGACGAGTTTCGAGGCTTGCTTCAAAGCCTACTCCAATTACAATGCTTCACACCACGTCAGAGGATGAAACTTCCGAGTGTTGAGATGTGCCCAGTACCGTGACTTGCGAGGACCCGCTTGGTTTCCGTGCACTGTGCTTGCACGGCCAGCATTGAAGAATATGCTCCGAAATGCTGCAAACGGTGTTGTGACCCCACTTGACCCGCAGGTGAACACGGATAGTAAGCAGAACAGCACTGAGAAATGCAGTGAGGTTCATCATCACGGTATATATATATATGGCAACCCCCCCCCTAGGACCAACCTTTCGCCTTTTCCATTCATGATTCCCCACTTGTGTCACTTACGTCATGCGTC
>CAJNIZ010006446.1:21718-36555 GCA_905231905.1 Symbiodinium pilosum
TGTTGCTTAATTCTGCTTAACAAACTACCCAAACAGCTGTGGTAGAAGAGAATGGAAAATCATAGCAAAATTTTGCGAAACTTCGAGACACATTCGGCGCAACATAGTTTTGCTAAATATTGCTCCATTCTGCTTTACCATGATCCTATGTACTTGATCC
This sequence comes from Symbiodinium pilosum, assembly GCA_905231905.1. Taxonomy (NCBI): domain Eukaryota; class Dinophyceae; order Suessiales; family Symbiodiniaceae; genus Symbiodinium; species Symbiodinium pilosum. Next base: position 21,879 of record CAJNIZ010006446.1, read on the forward strand.
CTTCCGTGCGTCTCTGATTTGGGGGGGTCCTATCGCTTTTGGGGCTTTTTGCCCATTGCGCGATTCCTACATCTCACGGCATTCCCCCTCTTCGTGGCTAATACGCGAGTATTGACCATTGCTCATATAGAATAACACTTGACCCTGAAAAAAAGCTCTGCTCTCTTGCTCAAGGAGCGGGGCTTATCTCGATGCGCTCCATCTCCGAGCAAAGTTGCAGCGCGTCGTTCCACCGTCGCACGCGCGACAGGCTGCTGATTGTCGAGTTGTAGGTTACCACATCGGGTGTGATTGGATGGCACGCCGACCACAGCAAATGCATGGCCCAAGTCCATGCTGCAGCTTTCTCACAGGCGGATATGGCAGAATTCCACATCACCATATCCACCTGCTGACCCCTGAATCCTGGTAATTCTTCATGATTGCTTTTGTGCCCACAGGCTTCTAGGTCTTGTAGCTCAAGGAGATGCAAGGCATCTGCCCAGCGGCTTCCACGCCCGCATGCATTTATAGCAGTGCTGAAGGACACAACATCAAGCGGACTGCCAGGGGAGGCCTCGTGAAAGATATGAAGTGCCTGCTGCCACATACTCCCTTGCTCGCAGGCGCGCATCGCAGTGTTCACTGCCACTGTGCCAGGCTCTATGTGCAGCTCTTTCATCTCCCCGAGTACGCGGATTGCCTTGGCCCACTTCGCCTTCTTGACGCAAGTGGCCAGCAGTTTGTTGACCAGGAACCGAGACTTGAGTGTCCCCATGAAATTAGGCAAAATATCATGAGATCCTAAACTGTACAGAAGGCCCTGGCTTGAGCAGAGAAGTCAAGCAACGAGTGCAGCAACAAGCTGCGCCGGACCTAATGCCATGCTCTGCTCAGGGTCTTCCTGTCTGGTCGGGAGCAGGAACCGTCTTAACATTCTGAGGCTGAGTAGGTGCAACCGTGTAAGCACCCGCAGCAACATGTTTACAACACTTACACAGTCTCCATAAGTTTCCATTTTCTCTTCATTGATCCCTATATTACCCCAATATCCCAAAATAACCCCAATATACTATAGTAGCTTCCATTTTATTTTCCATTATCCATTATCCCAATATAAACCCTATATAACCCTATCTTACTATGGTAGCTTCCATGTTCTTTTCCACTATCCCTCCCAGACCACAGCCCTGCCCTGCTAAGGTGCCAGCGGCCTCTGCGGCCTCTTGGCAGATGGCTGCCTGAACAGCTTTGAGATGATTGTCTTAGCACCCGACTCGAATGGTTGGATGTGTGTCTGGGCAACAGTGTAAGGATTCCTTTGGTGTTCAACTTCACTTGGGGCCCGTACTGTATTAGTCGGGAGCGCTCCATAAAACCTGATCAGAATTAGCTGACTGACTACCTTCGGTCTGGAATGTCTACCTTCTTGGCAGCTGGAGCAATGTTTGCAGGATCCCATGCTAAAAAGAAAAAGCCCAACGCGCCTGAGTCTGAGTGGATGGAACACTGCGTGTAAGACACTTGCAGTCACACCTTGTCCAAGTATGCTAAGTATATCGCATCTACAGGCAGCGACGGGGCCTCACCCACGTCTTGTCCAGCCTGACAGGAGCTTCTGGCGACACATCTTGGAACTCTGACGGCATGTTTAGCTGATGGGGTATTCAATTCTGAAAAAGCTGCAGAATTGAAAAGACCTTCAGGGAGACTCTGCCATCTTCCAAAGGATCCCTCTCCAAGGCAAGTATTCTGCACTCATCTGTGTCCGGAAGCTATGAAACATCCACAACTCTAAGCGCCTCCAGGGATGACTTTCCTCTGGATCCAGCTTCATCCTGGAGGTTGCTTCTTGCGCTGTTCAGGCCATGACGTGCACTTGTCTGCCTGGCAATCGTACTTTTGGAAGAATGCTCCCTGAATCGGGTCCTCCAGGTTTCGGAGGGCTTTCAATCTTGCCTGCCAGCATTGCTGCCCACGGACATCTAGTCGGGCTCAGGCCATGTTCACTGCAACTTTTGCAGTGCAGGCCATGCTTCAGGAATCTTTTGATACTTTTGCAGGAAAGATTATACCTGAGTAAACAAAGGTTGCTTACGGCGAAGTTGGCAGCTGCAGCAGCTTGGCAAGTTTGTAGACATCATGGGTTTGTTGGGTGCGAGCGAAGCGTCCAGCATGCCATTCCGAAAAAAACGGGTCCCTTCTCGAGGAACTACTGAAACCTTCATCTTCAATTCACCGTTGGGCTCCAGCAAGAGTAAGGAAGCCTTTCCACACTGCCAAAAGCTTACCTATCCCTGTAACTCTGAAGAGCCATTGATGTCTTTGGTGAAGTCTGCAAGCCTGGAGAACTGTCATAGCGATGCCCTAAGCCCGTCCATCCCCTTGTGTTGCAATCAGCCATCAATCGGCTGTGCGATGTCAACAAAGACTGCCATATTCCACATTCAAGAACCAATGTGAAGAAGCATGCGCGCACAAACAAGCCTGCAGTGTGGCGCGGAGGTTGCTGATGTCCGACGGCAACGGGCTGCCGTCATCGAAGAAGGGCTGGGCGCTGCAAATGTGTGGTTTCCAGCCAAGGACTGCATAGATATGCATAATTACTGTGAAAGCGGGATCTGTGATGCTGCGACATCAACAGCGATCTGTAGGTTACCAGGCGTGCCAGCAGCCGCAACCCATGAGTTCAGAACGTGATCCGTGACTTGACGGCAACATCAATACCCGACCCAACAAGTTCTCATGACTAAGGTCTGCGTGGGCCTTCAAGGCAGCAGCCGCAACCAGAATGACAAGAAAAAACCCACCCTTACACCAACAACACGGGCCCCGCCACCGCCACCGCCACCAGGCCGCCACCAATCGAGTCCTCGCATCCTCAAACCGTTGACCCGTCCCCTCATCCCTCTTTAGCGCCTCGGATTCTTCATCCGGATGCAGCGTGGGTGAGGTTGGAGAGGCAGGCACTGAGCTTTCAGCGTCTTCCTCTTCCTCCGCACCTGCAGGCACATGGATGCCATCAGGCCAACTTTACCAGTTTCACCGGGATGGTTTGCACTATGTGTATAGGACTTGTTTGAAGCCTGTTTCGAGATCACTCCAAGAGGCCACACAAATGCAAGCGGGCACAAAGCCGAGATGCCTTCTCTTTGCGCTCTACGCTCGCGAAGCCACTCGCGCCTTAGCAAGCTGTAACTGCACGCATTACATGACAAGCCTGTAGCCTTCAAGCATTGGAAGGAAGCATCGAGCACGATCACCCTACCGAGCATGGCATCCTAGCATTCCAAAACCCCGCCTCCTTTGTGCGCGGTCAGCGAAACTTAGCAGAATCTCCTGTGCTGCTGCAGCGGCAGCTGTAACGGCATAAATGCTGCAAATCTTCTGGTGACTACACTTCCCGTCACATAGCAGCACGTGTTTTGCCTCGTAAAGGCTACAATGACGTCAGATGTATCATAAGCCACATTCCTGCGACTTCGCTTCGATTGCGAGGTCTGCATCCTCTTCTGCTTCAACCTTGGGGAACTCTGCATGAACTCTGGCCCGTAGACCGCAAAAAGCTGTCAATGCTGCTGGGCCAAGGACGTTGAGAACTGCTAATGCGGCAGTAGCCCCCATGATGCCTGCTCCTGACGCTTCAGTCTAGAGATCTGCTCATGCATGAGGGTGTCTGAAAAGGGAACTTATGACATCCTGGGATCATGTGATTTTGCGCGGAAGTAGGGGAACCACGAGACAACTGCTCCCACTTTACCCTAAACTGACAACCCCAAATTGTAGCTTCCATCTTCTCTTCTATTCGCCCTACATACTCCCCATATTATATACCCACCGGGCAAATTTTGCAGCTGACAACAGCTGCCATCTGATGACCTGCAGCCACGCCGAAGACCTTCGAGACGATAGCTACCAGTATGGCAAAGACCTCGGCATCACGGGTGAATTCGGTGCATCTGCTGTCAAAGTTGCAGCTGACTGGAGCCCCACGTTTCATTCATGCGTTCTTCTGTCGCACCTAGTAACTAGTAAGAATTGACGCCAAGGCACACCAATCAGACTCACACAGAAGAAGATCATCATGAAGGTGAGCTGCACAGCAGAGCTGTCAAGTGCTGTGCTGGACATTGAGATACGTAGCACCACATGTTTTCACAACTTGTCCCCTTGCATACGTACACAATCAGCAGGAGGCTGCTATGCCGTGCCTCCTCCCGTGCTGCTTGCCGCAGGCGGCTCAGCAGCTCGAGGAGCGCCATGGCAAGAACAAGCTTTCATGTTACAGCACTCCGGCAGTGGTGACGGCCAGGACAGGCAATGCACAGTAGCTCAGATGTTGCAGTACCAAACTTGTTGTTTGAGAATTGGTACGGTTGACAGGGTTTGAGGAGCAGAACCACCTGTGATCTTCCCTCACACCCTGTCAGGTCAGCTCTTTTGTTTCATCGGTGCTTCTAGCATTTTGCTAGCTGAAGCCGATCATCACAAGGGCGTGTTTGCGCATCTAGCAGTCGGGACTGCTGGGGGTCAGGCGCGCACGAAGGCGTATTACAGCGAACTACCTCAACTTGGGGAGCATTGCTGCAGAAGTGCTCTGCATGAAGCACTACCACATACAAGAGGGGACGGGAATGCCTATAGCTTGATGCGGATATGCACATGCTGAAGAAGGCACATTTTGCCCGGGATCCCTGGTTCTAATCGCTGGTTGCCGAATCCAGAAAAGAAGGCCAGGAAGTAGACCTGCTTGAGCTTGAGTTCCAGATCGGGGCCTGCCCAGGAACATGGGGAGCTCCTCAGCACGGCCGCTTCGCTGCCAGATTCCACCACCTGTTCATGGCTCTCAGCTTCTCCACGCCGGGTAGGCTTACGAAGCCACAGCTGCCGGCACAAGGCTTCCAGCGATGCTGGCCCGCGGCTGCATTTCAGTGCGACTTGGCCAGCTTCCTAGCGCAAGGGATCTAGCCAATGAAGTGACATGAGCACGCCTTTCCCGGCTCAATCAAATACAGCAAGAACAAGCCTCTGGAAGCAGAGCTTCCCAACATTGGCCGTGACAAAATGCGCAGACATCTTGTCACCTTCTCGTAGAATGGCATATACATGTTGAGGACATTGTCTCCAGCTCCATGGCCGCTCAAACGTCTCAAGCCCTGTAAGCTGAGGTTTGCATGCCTCTGTAACTTGAATGCTCTTTGCAGTGCAGTACCTCTTCACTCTCCATCCCCAATTTCATGAACAAGAATATGTCATCTAGTCCCAGCGAAGCCTGCACACCCCCGCGCACGATGTCATTAGCGGCTTCCAGGCAATCGCAAACCGCGAGCAGCAAGCTCTTCCAAGATGCATGCGCGATAATCCTGGAGCACGTGGCATGGAGGGATATGCTGAGCAAGTATAAAGGAATCTGACCGATTCGGAGACAATCGGCCTTGGAGAGCTTGCTATAGTTTGGATGTCCCACCGTGCTAGGCTAGCAGCGAAAGACAAGCCAAGGAGGAAGCCTCGTAGTTTGGGAGAAGTGCTTGGAAGATCTCTGGGCAAAAGGCAAGTGACACCATTTTACAGTTGCAAACTCCTAACATGAGTCATGTCATCAGGTCCTCGAACTCAGGGTCGCAAGGGTTGTTGAGCTGATGCCGAAGAAAGCCCTGCCGGTACCAAACATCGAAACAGCGGTCGTACCTGAGCATTGGCAAAAACAACACAACATGACATAAGCCAGCCAACGCGGCAAACACCAGAACATAGAACGGAACATAGGCATGGCAGTGGTTGTCTGTCAAATGCTGCCGCGACGCTTATCCTTAAACGGCTGGCAGAAAGCAATTGCCTCTTTGTAGTCGCCTTTCTTGCGGACTTCTGGGGTTTCACCGCTAGCCGAACCGTCGCCAGGCTTTGAGCTGTCCATGGTCCCCGTTGCCCGCTGCCCTGCGCAGTGGGGCACGCAAAGCAACCAGAGGAAACCTGTCTACGACTTGTGGCCAGACAGAGCCGAAAGCAAGGCTCAGCATTTCAAAGCAGTTCCTCAGCTGCACTCTCTTTGCAAATGCTGCTGCTATAACATGTCATGGTTACGACTCTGAGTCGAAGGCAAGACACTCTATAACCACTCGTGCGCATACCATATCATCGAGGGCAGCACGGGTACATACCGCTACGGATTCACAGATACTACAGATACGACTACACAGTCTGTAACCCGCACTGGATGTTTCGATGACAACCTAGGGCTACCACATGGGGAGGGAAATCGTACCGCAATAATGAAGCCTCAAAATGACAAGAACATGGAAAATTACATGGAAACTGGTGTTAAATAGTGGTTTATAGGGATTAGGGTTTGCCCAAATTTCTAGGCCACTTGTCAGGGTGCCGGAGTTGAGGGTCTTACTCTGAAAAGACTCGGGGGGTTTTATCCCTACAGGTAAAACCCTAAATAGTAGCTTCCGTTATCTTTTCAGTGATCCCTATATAAGCACTACATCACCACCTGGCATTTTGAATGCATCTGCTCTGACGGATCAGCAGTGAGCATTTTAATCGTTCGACGCCGGCACTTGTCGAATGTAGGTGAGCCATCCTCAAAACCTTTTATGGGCGCGCGGTATGATTTTAAACAGACTTTCAAGCAAGTGCTGTCTTTCTCCATTTGAAGGTTGTCCTAAGAAGTTTTGGGCACGGCTCACTCAAACGAAACTAGCGCAAGCCTGCAAAAGCTAGTGCTTGGTTGACTGCAACATAACAGCAGAATCTACATTACAGTGAGAACTGAGGGACTGTGAAAACAGTGGTACCAATGAAGTCTCACATACCGTTATAGGGGGGGTCCCAATATGAACTCCCACAGACTATAAAATGGTATCCCTAGTATTAGGAATCCTGAATCCCTATAAACCACTATGTAACCCCAGGTTTTTCATTTTCCATGTTCCTTTCCATTTGATTCTCCTAATATCCCTAGACCCTGAATAGTAGCTTCTACTTCCTTTTCCATTACCCTTATACCCCTCCAACCCTACACCCTAAACGCCCATATGGCTGCCCAATTTCGCAGGCCTGTGCTGGCATTTAGCCGGCTCTCACCTATTCGGGTTTGGGACGCCGCGCAGCTTCCTCCAGGCAGCAGACCAACACGCGGTTTCAGGGTTTAGGGTTTATAGGGCGTTGTACAAATCATATGAGCTATAGTCTCTCCTTAAAGGGGCTTATATATATATGTGTGTATAACTATAGGGAATTATAGAGGGGAGTATTGTACAGGCTATTGAAGGGGGATACTAGGAGTTTAGACTATAGCTCATATGGCTTTCCCCAGCCTGAAGAACAACTCCTTTGAAAAGCCTGATGCCCCACAAGGCTAGGCAAGGAGTCCTCAATGCGTGTTGAAAAAAAAACGGTGCAGAACCCAATGAATCATGTAACGGCCGAAAGGCCCTGCAAACCTGCAAAGGCCAGTGACCCATTTTAGCGGCCCATATGAGGTTCCATGTTAGTATACTGTTCTGGAGTCCCTCGACCTCCAAAAACTTAACCTAAGGCCCTGGAACTCAAACTCCAAAGCTGAAACCTGCCACCCCTGTTTCCTAGAACTCATGTCCGTGAAGCCCCCTACGACTATAGTTCCTAAAGCCCTGCGCTTCTGCCCCGAAGCTCCGGAGTTCGAAGGCCGGGATGCGGAGCCGGCCCGGTCCATCCTTTCCTTCCGTCTTAGATGGGATGACGGGGATAAGTTAGGAGGGCTTGGGGCTTCGAGTAATATGGGGGGTATATGGGGATAATGTAACTGGAAACTACTGTCTAAGGTTTGGGGTTTAGGTACACCCCGAAGACCCCTATATACTCACCAGTTTCCCTTGATAGTCACTATTGCTGGTGGGGGTCCACATAGGGATAAGGATTTGGGGTTTGGATGGCAGGGAATACATGGGGTTTACTGTTGACTTCACACTAGTGACTATACCCACATTGATAGACCCCCCGCCGACAGAACACAACTCCACCCACAAGTATAATATTCTCCCCAGATATTTATGTCGTGAGGACAATGACTTTGCTTGGAGTTTAACTAACTTATTACATGTAGATTTTCTGATCTACATTTTGCGCATGATTCTTCCGGGGCCCCCAAAATGGAGATAGTCAATTCAGGGGGGTTATTCAAGGGAGTATGCGGGAGTTGTTGGGGTTAATCGTGACGTGAAGTACTATGTTAAATGGCGGCGGGGGGCGCGGGGGGGTCGGTCCAAGTCAATGTCTCTTTTGATAGTCTCGAGCTACGTGACTGTGGCCTTGTGTACGCAGACGCATAATGAATGTTGCGACTTTCCCGCTTATCAAGATTTTACTTGAAGCAGAAGGGCCCAGCTTATCACACAGCAATAAAATGTACCCCAAAGCCAAAGCCCTATTCGAACATGTAACATCCTACATCGGTCCCCTGTGGGGGTCTCCTTGCATTTGATCGAGCACATCTTCAGTGTAAAATTTGAGGATCACCTAGCATCCTATGAGGTTGTTTCATGGCATTGCAAAACACTTCGTTCGTGAAAGCAACGTGCACTGAACTAGTCCAGTGTCGGAGATTCACATGAGTACGACTTGGAGTATGTGCCATGAACATGTACAACATGTACTGACATAAGCCCTCTCATAAATCCTTCTTGTTGCACTTGGAGGTAGAAATGGTGAGACGCAATGATGAGGCTGCTCCGGAGCAGCTTCCAACAATTCTCTCCCGGAAAGCAAGGGGTACATATTTCTAGGGACAGCGTTGGACGAGGTTACGCCTGGCTTGCATCAAACTTTGACACCAGCTTATGGGACACGGACGCCAACCTGATTATGCCAAGTGGCTAGTTTCCATCACCCTGATCTGCAGCTCCTGTGGCATATTTGCTCAGGCTCAGTCTACAGTGGATCAAGCGGGGACAAGTCTGCGTGTGTTGTTTTGACTATGATGCGAAGGGCCATGACAATATTCAACGATCCTATTCCAAACTTCATTCCATCAAAATATCCGCCCAATCTCTATCTCGCAAGATAGCCTCTAGTTGGATTCTCAGTGCCTCTCTCTCTCTCTCTCTCTGAATGATTTAGCATAGAAAATGCCTCCCTTACCAAGATGACTACACGGACAGTAATTAACCAGCTTCAGAATTATACTAGGTGGACCATTTCGTATCTGGAGAATTAGTCATTATCTAATCTGCAATGCCTCGCGAAGAAGGGCGATGACAGCTGGTCGTACCACCGCCAGGCCGCCTTCAGGTATCTTCAGAGAGTGGCTTCCGGAAAGTAGGCGGCCCAATACAGATGCCAAAACACTAAGCTTTGCTAAATGAACTCCCCAAAATTAAAGGGAACCCAGAATTTGTGGAAAGGCCCAAAGAGTGATACCCCCTAGAGACTACATCCAGCGGTAGCGACAAACGTGATAGAGGTCAGGCATCCATCTTCAAGCTCATGTGCCAAAAAAGGCTTTCAAGAAAAGCACACCTGAGTAATTTACTAGATGCTTTACCATTCTTCGTGGAGTTTATGGAGTTCTGCGATATGTTGAAGGTGCTCCGAAGCAAGTGACATATCTTTCAGGAAAAGCAAGGTCTTGGGAACAAGCAACCTTGCTCTAGCAGCAGGTGTGCGTTTGTGTCTGAAAAGAATCTCTTGACCTTCCCTAAAATGATATGCGATGATACGCGGGAGGAGTTGTGTTCATGCTGCCACTTCACACGCCCCTCAGAAAACCATGTAAAGTCACTACGCAATTTTCCAAAGACATTCGATGAACAGTCTCCAAACCCACAAATAGACCCATCTTGGTAGGATTTATATGCATACCTTCTCGACAAGATACACCCCATGCGTACAAGCACCTATATTCCCACCCACAAAGCCTAGTTCCGTGAAGTAGACTAAGGCTTGCTGGCCCAGGTGGGGGATTTGAAGCCTAAAAATTAAGTAGCCTACACAGGGCCAGCTATGGGAACCATAGGTCGTGTTACATGTCGGGCTGCTGCGGAAGTTAAAAAGGGTTCTTTAAAAGATCATGTTTTGCCAATCCATCCTTCTTCTACATTGCTGACATAGCCTATGACATAGCGACTTGTCTGGCCTGGGCTGTTATTGCCTCTGCCCGTGACAATGATGAAGTCGCCAAGCTCCTTTTTGTTGCCGAAGCCGGCCAGGTATCAAATGAGCCGTAGTCTAAAGTGTCCCCCGTGATAACCCTTGCAGTAAGCCAGTATATGATCCCGTATCTAATCCCCTTTAAGGAGTTTAGACTATAGCTCACATGGCAGCTTCCGAGGCCAGAATCGTAGAAGATGACGCTCCGCAAGCCCTGTGTTTACAATCAATCCGAGACTGCCTTCCATGTCCTTGTCTGCGACCTAAACCCCAGAAGTATGTAGAATAATGGCTTTCCGGGCTTTTTTCAAGGGTTTGGGGCAATTATCTGACCTACTTTTGGGGTTTAGGTAGAAACTATGAGCTGCCAAGCAAATGCACAGCTCCGTCCTTTGCTGGTACCTTCCCTGTTGGTGGGCCAAGCAGCAAGTCCTCCAAGGCCACCTTTAGGCAAGGCTTTTTTCTTGGACTGACACAATCTTTGTAGGGAATATGGGAGTTCATTATGATTATGTGGATAAGTATGAGGATTATATAGGGATGATACTCCCTTGTTCATTACTAATGACCAGTAAGCAAACCAGTCTAGATTGAGCTAGAAAAGCATCATTCCTGTTGCGTCGAGATCAGTCCGTAGCATCCAAACTTCAAGGTGGAAAAACCGGGCACGTGGGATAAAAACCCACGTGCAATCCTTCCACGCTGACGGTATCTGCAAGAGCGCCTGCACCGCTATCTTTGCTACCTCCACTGGCAAGCCGTGGAGATCGATGAGAGCTTCCTGGACTGAGGATGTTGCGGCTTCCAGTGCAGCTCCATGTGAGCTTTGACTGGAACTCATGGCACGGCCATCAATCAAAGCGCTTCTTGGTTTTAACAGCCGCATTTTCCTTCAGGGTGCCTTGATCCACTCTTGCCAGTCCTGCTTACCTTCCGGCGGTCATGCGCTTGAAGCTAAGTGCAGCGGAGGCGCTCCAGACTCAGTCATGTGGTAGCTGAGCTCCTCAGCTACTTGCTAGGTACACCCTGGGATGCCTCACAGGCAGCCTGTCTACATCTGATATCGGCAACAGTAATTGTGTGACCGCATACTGTCTTTCTGCAATCCGTGATGACGTTAATGACGTTCGGCTACAATCTACAATCTGAGGAACTTGAAGCACCTGCTGTTGTCGGCAAGGGGCAATCTTGCACATTGTATATATATATATGAGCTATGGTCAAAACTCGGTATCTAAGCTGATGGACGCAGAACTGGGGGTGTCGCTTTTCAGGTGGTCCTGTCGCTTTACAAGGGTTTTGTGCACAACCTATGATCGCGAGACAGTAGGGGTGTCGCTTTACGATGTTTGGCGTCGCTTTACAAGGGTAAACAACTAGATCTCCTAACAAACTTGGGGGTGTCGCTTTTCAGGTGGTCCCGTCGCTTTACAGGGTTTCTGCTCGACATGCCCGCTGCATACAGATCTCCTTCTAACCGAGTATTGACTGTGGCTCATATATATCCTATACCCTCTTTGGGCTTTGGGCATACCAAGCGGTGCAAGATCTCCACCTATCAAATTCCAAAAGACAAGAAGCCTTTTGCTCCGCTTCCTGGTCCGGCTCTGCAGCCTGTCTTGCTACTTGCAGGGTCAGGGGGACTTAGTATGTAGGTTCATAATTACAGTAGGATACCTAGAGTTACTATAATATGGGTTGTAGGGGTTATTGTCCTACTTACTAAGTCCCCTTGACCCACCAAGTAGAAGCCCGGCATGCCTAAAGTCCTTTAGCGGCGCATGATCTGCCTACAATGCCTCACGGTGCGCAAGGCCCGTTCTTAGTGTAAAGGCCCCAGACGAGTTCGCCACCCTGCATCCTACCAGTCAAAGCCGTACATGGACCTGTTGCCCCAGATCTAGACTATACTCGAATCAAGGCGTGCCTTGACTGCCATGTTGGGCATGGCATTCTCTGATCTCGCCTGCGCCGCAGGAGGGCTTGTAGCCTTCAGCGTCCGGGGAAACGCATGCTGAGAGGCTTTGATGAGGTACCTAAACCCTACAACGAAACCATACACTGGCTGGCATCTGCAGAAGCCTCTTACTCCCTGCCCCCTTATCTTGAACCACCCGAAAAAAAACAGGCTCCCAAGAATTCGAAGTCAGACATCTGCGCCCAAAACTAGTTGGGGCTCAGATCCTCTGAATTCGGGTTCCCCAGCATGACTCTTGAGGATAAGGGATCTCCTTGACTTCCTAGATTTGGATTGTTATTGAATGATTTGCGTATGCTCTTTATAAGAGAACTTTTACATAATATGAATGCGATTATAATAGGCTTTGATTACGACTTTATTTTTCTAATCAGGTTCTAATGAGATCTTAATTAGATTGTCCGGCACGTTAATGTCAGGTTGCAGCCTCGAGGTCCAAAGATCAGAGAAACAGGGCCATTCAAGTAAAGAGCTTTAACTCCATGAGCTACTAATAACAGCAACAAGAAAATAGTAGTAATATTGATAGCAATAGTACTAATAACAACCTCATCCAATGAGGGATCCCCATGCTCCGAAGGTGAGCTTCCCTACTCAAACGAGCGAGGCCTCGAATGTGCACGGTGCGGTGGGGCTTTCAGCATGCGCCTGAAGGTTCAGCAGCGGCTGCAAAACTACGGATGGACGAAGAAAATGCCGCATTGCTTCGACACTGATTTTCGTAGGCACTCCTACATTGGTGGGTAGCATCGGTGCACTGCAAAGCAGCCACTGCCTGTACACAGCCTGCCATTTTCAAGGAGAGATCATTCCTCGCTTCATCATGACAACTCCGTGAGAATAGCAGAGTTGCCGACCTCCTCCCTCCGCGGCGGCGGTGGAGGCCGATGGCAAGGGGCAGGCGGCGAAGAACTGCAGGCCCGTCATGCGTGAGGCAGATCATGACTGCGCAGGCTAGCAGCCAGCGTTGTTCACACGAGCTGTAGGCAGCACCGTGTCTCCAAATCTGCACAGCACGAATGGCATCTTCAAGTTCACACGTGCACTACGGAGACGAAGCTAATTATGACTTGCTCTCGCTTTGAATCTGAGAACCAGGTCACGGTTGAAGTTAGTTAGTAGCTTAAACACCGGCTGCTGCATCGCAGCGGTGGCGCTTTTGTGCGCACATAATTTTGCAAAACTACCCAAATACAACCCGAAACCTTGTACAGGCATCGGACCTGGCGACCATCAGCTGCGCCAGCTGTGGCACCTGCCGCAAGCATGGCTGTTCACCTTGCGAAGGGCTTGTGTCTGCAGCTAACTGGCTCTGGCAACTGCTCGTCAAGCACATTGAAGGCGCATGGAGCATGTTAACAGCATGACCTACCCTTCACTCAATAAACACTGAAGCCCGCATACAGTAGGGATTCTATAGGACAGTGGTCTGTACAGGGACAGCTCATTGGAGCTTCCCAGCCGTTTCTGAGGGCAACTCAGATCTGCAAAATGTCAATCGAACCGTCAGCTGCCTGGGCTGAGGTCGAGCTTGTGCTCCAACATGTGGGCTGTGATCCAGAGCGCCTTGGCAAGGCTCCGACAGAAGTCCAGTACGTAGCCTCGCTTGAAGCTTTGCCGCTGCATACCCGCATCCTGAACATGAGAACCCCGGAAAATACGAAACACAGTTCGTCCTTACTGTGGGACTCCTGTGCCATCATCATGTTGTGGGGCTGTGCCCTTTCTTTATCAGGAGCTTGCCACAGAAGCGAAACATGCTGGCCTTTTTTGGAACCCCACCAGCAGACAAGCTGACGGTGCTGCAAAATGAGGAGTTCGGAAAGAATTCCCAGAAATGTAGCTATCCCTTGTGTAAATTCACAGAACCAAAAACGGATGCTGATTTTCAGTTTCACCCTGGACCCGGCAACCTCACCCTCACAACATACAACACCCTTGTGCAATCCCTGCAAGGATGTATGCAAGCCCTTTTTGAAGCAGCAGGCTGTGTCACCGGCACATGTCTAAGCAGCAAGCTGGGCATGAAGCATGACAAAGCAGCATCAAATGCAACATGGATTTACGATGAATGCTGTACACACTTGGTAAACCTGAGGCACTATCGTCCTGGGGACCTCGTCAGTGGTGCCGGCAGGAATACAAGAGAAACAGTCTACAGAAGCCCAGCAGGAAAAAATTGGGGCTGAGGCCTCCTCCCACATCTCCGCTGTGGCCACATGCCTCAACGCGCGGCTGCATTCCGAAGCGTCCTGGGTGACTCGGGCTAAGACTCATCGGCCATGATGACGGTTACGGGCAAACTAGCAAGCATGATCGCGCTAGTAGCTTCGGTACTAGCAGCAGAAGCAGCAACTGTCGTCGTTGTTGTTGTTGCTGCTGCTGCTGCTGCTGCTGCTATTGCTGTTGCTGCTATTGCTGTTGCTGCTGTTGTTGCTGCTGCTATTGTTGTTGCTGCTATTGCTGTTGCTGCTGCTGCTGCTGCTGCTGCTGCTGCTGCTGCTGCTGCTGCTGCTGCTACTTCTACTTCTGCTGCTAGTACTACTGCTACTACTGCTACTGCTACTGCTACTTACGCCTACTTACGCC
>CAJNIZ010006446.1:36917-78351 GCA_905231905.1 Symbiodinium pilosum
GTTGCAGCTGCTGTTGTTGTTGCTGCTGCGATGGCGTCGGCGGCGGCCCAGGGAGCGGTGGTAAGTGGAACTGGCAGTGACAACGGCAGTGGCAGAGGTAGTGGCAGCTGAGCCATCAGAAGAGCAACGGGCGCAATCGTGCTACTGGTAGTAGTGGAATTGGTTGTAAAAGCAGCAGCAGTAGCGGCAGTGGTAACATCAGCAGTAGCACTTGTAATGCAGGTATGGTATGACGGCAATCGAACACAAATAGTGAAGATAATGCATTGCACAAACACGGCATCGTCTTGGTCAATAGCATTCCCAAATCTAAGCATTTGTTCAGATCGCTGTACTTCCAGATTCCAGCATCTTACCGAACGCTTAAAATGCACCATCTAACATCAAGCTTCAGGAGGCATGATATGCACTTCTGCAAGGTCTGCTTGCTGCCACGGCGCCCTCAGCAGCGGCGACTCCTCGTTTCTTAGTTATGGTTTTTCTTTCCCCAGAGTTCTAAAAATCAGAATACCTTTCCCAGAACTACTTGAGTACTTGGCGGCAGTGGGGGAAGAAGTAGCAGCAGCAGCAGCAGTCGTCGCCGCAGCAGTTCCAGCAATAGTTGCAGCAGAAGCAGCCATAGCAGCACAGCAATGATATGAAACGACGCTGGCGCCAAGCTTCTACATCAATAGCATTCGAGCAACGACCATTGATAAAACAAAGCAACATATTGCCCATGCTTCGGATACATCAGGCCGTTCAATGCCACCCACATGTAACTTTTCAGAACCTTGGTGTTGGCATCCGCATGGTTGGCCATGTGAAGGGTCGTCGCTACAATATCCCCAAAGACCATCAACATTGTCAACTCTAAGTGTTCTTACAGGAAACCAGATCAAAGAGCACTCTCCCAAGCTCTAATGTTGGACCCGCTTATGCTCGGACACCCTCTGTAATGTCAAGTTTTCGAGCTTATTCAGGATCTCACTATGTTTTGGGGACCCTCTTTAATGTCAAGTTTTGGGTGCCAAAGTATTAATTTTGTGGTTTCGAACAATAAAACATTTAGTTTTGAATAGGAACTAATTATTCTCCATCAAAGAAGTCAGAGCTTAAGGGGCCCTAATTCCTAAAACCTTACTATTGGCTTTGAAGCCCTGAACAGCCTAAAGGTTAGCTGAAGGGTACTAAAAGTTCAAGGCTCCAAATCCAGAGAGCCAGTTACGCTCAATGACTTGGCTTGCCTAGCCTTGAACATTTTCCCAAGGTCCTGCAATACCAATACTAATACTAATACCAATACAAACACTAATACTATACTAAAATTAATACTAATACTAATACTAATACTCATACTAATACTAATACTACGACGACGACGACGACGACTACTACTATTGCTACTACTCATATTAAGTTTAAAACTAATACCAATACTACTACGAATACTTGAACTAAAGTTACAAGCCAAGACTAATATTAACACTAATACTAAGACCAAGATTAAGACTAGTACTAATACTAGTACTGATACCATGAGGATCCATCAGGATTCAGGTGAGACCCCTCAAACATGAATTCAGGGTCCAAAAAATGTTGGGGAAGGGGGGGGGGTCCGTACCGTTTAAAGCGGGTCCAAACCCTAAACCCTAAACCCTAAAACCCTAAAACGCTAAACCCTAAAGTCCCGTCTAATGCCCCCAAGGCCTTAAGCAGCTCCAGGCCAGCTTGCGGCTGATCTGCCTGGTCCAGCGCGAGGTCTTTGTCAGTCTATGTATATGGGTGGTTGTCAAAATTACGGTCCCTTTTTGGATCCCTTAGGATCCCTATTATAATACGGCACCTAATATTTAGGGTACTCACAAAGGGACCACTAATATTTTAGGGTACTCAAAAACAAACCATAATTTTGACAACCACCCATATATCAGATCCCGGAAGCCCCGAGCAGAAAAAGGTGATATATGAGTTCTGTAGGGATAATGGAAAAGAAAATGGAAACTACATGAAGCTACTAAGTAGTATATTGGGATTGTATAGGGATAATGGAAAAGAAAATGGAAGCTACTATGTATTATACTGGGCCTGGGCTCCCCTGAAAGCAACCTCGTACAGTAACGTCTTTTCTGTACAGGGCCTTTTTGCGGATTAGAATAGGAAGTGTGGTACTCAGTTAAACGCATACAATCATGTCTGGTCCAATGATTTTGTTGTGTGGTGTGCGTAGACAATGTCTGCATTCTACGAAGTCATATCTATCTATCTATGAGCTTGGGTGGAAAATTCTTAGCCTAGGGAATAGTATTAGGCTTCCAGGCTTGCGCGATATGACGGGTTCTTTACCAAGCACCACATAAAATGCCCACATGTAGTCTAAAATCCTAGCATCCTCCTGGATATCCCCCATAAGAGTCCCCTAAATAGCCCCCTTTGAGGAGTTTAGATTATAGCTCACATGAAGCGGCGAAGGGTCAGATGAGTAGCATAGGTAACCACTGGGTACCCAACAAACCCCAGATGGAGTGACATTTCATTCCTGCATCGCAGAGGGCCCCGGACCTTCAATACATTAAGTTAATCAATACCTCCTACTCCTATACAGCGCCGGCATGGTCCCTGGTGACGTTCCTATGTAATCATTATGACCGACCTTCCTGAAACTGATACAATCTCTGAACTCTCAGGTGTATTATAACATCGTGTGGCCTCAAAGCAGGCGCCCAACGCATTTCTGATGCAGGCAGCGGTTGGTTCCTTACTTGAGGCAATCTCACCTCAAGCTCTTCCAAGCTGTGCTTCTAGAGGAAACCTAACTACGAAAGGAAGATCTTGATTTGATTGCTGGCATCCCCACCGTGTCCAGTTGAGCTTCCTAGCCACTTGCCGTGGAGGCGTGGATGCAAGCTTGGATTGAAGTCCACAGACGATCTGACTCGAAACCGCATGACAACAGGCAGAACTAACCATCAATCCTCCGAGCAGCAATACCTAAAGCCGGCATCTTGTCGCTGAGCATGCGGAGAGCAACTTCCCACTGTGCAGACTGCCTGCATAGGCCATAGTCTGCATAGGCAAGCCTTTTAGGGTGATGAGGTAGGGCTGCTTTAGCTCTGGGATCCTAGAGACTCATCGCACATACTAGGTTGCGCAGTGGGGAGGAAGCACGGCAACATCCTGAGATCTCGAAATCATGGCAAGGGGCCGGCAAGCACTGAGAACCAAAGTTGCAGTAACAACCTTAGTACTGGGATTCTCAGCATTCGAAGCTTTCTATAAGATGCTGATGCTGAGCGCTCCATCGGACTAAGCCACTGGCATCGGGCAGAAAGCCATGTCCCTGCATTTTGTCCATCAGATACAATGCCTGAGTCAACTGAGGATTGCAAGGAGCAGATATATGAGCGGCTGACATCCTCTTAGAATGCAGATGTATCCGGTCGAGGGATAGCCTCGTAGAAGCTCGGAATTTGGAAGTCCCAAACTCAGACTTTGCGCATCCTTGGGTCCTATCCTCTGCCCCTGAAGATCTCGAACTCAACTTCGGGTCTGAATCTCGTAGACTTGTGTAAGTGTCTAATCTAGCTAGAGGTGGCGTCGAATACTCAAGTGTGTGGCTTCTGTTCTGGTGTGGAGTTTCCTTGGCTGTATCTGAAGCGTTCATTACCACACGTAGTTGACTTGCCTGAAATATTTTGACACCGTTCCTACACTCACAGGGCACTGCCGCTTGCATCTTGATGAACTGCATTCCATTGACTCATCAGAAGGTGTATATGCCGATGCTTTCAGCAAGGTTTGGCCTGATGAACGATGACGAGCTGACACCTCTAAGCAGAGGAAACCAGTGCGCCATCCAGACTCGAATAGAAGACCGCTCTCAAACCTTCGTGACCTAAATCTAAATCCCAAGTCCCGGTATGCCAAGCAAATTCTTGGAGGCTGAGTTTATACTATACTACAAACCCCAACATTCTTCTGTACGCCGAAGCCTGCAACGAGCATCGCAAGCCTCAACCTGAAAACCTGTGGAAAACGAGGCTTCGAGCAGCCAGGTCACCCACTCCCACTGACCACAGGTGCTGCAGGTCCTGGGGTTATGTTTTGTGTCGTGGTTTGAGGGATTTGACTATTTAATCCTGGATGCTTTTTGGTCTGCATGTGGTGCACAGGCCTGAAAGTTTTTTTTGCCACGGAGATGTAGAGCTTAAGTTTAAGGTGGTGTTGCTTCTCAGATCGTCAGATGACACATATCTAAAGGACTATACTAGGGTCATCCAAGACGACTGCTTTGACTTGAAGGACCATGATTGTTGTTTAAAGCCGGACTACGAATGCTACTTTTCCAACATGTACTCTTCAATTTGTTACTGCTATCTTACAACGTTTGCTCTTTTACTCTGTTCCTGGTATGCTCACAAATCATCTGCACTAGTGTTGCCAAGGTCCAAAGGTTCCAGGCAGGAGTTCAGGGATCAACCCCATCCTACCAATGCATGAAGGCCCCCTGACTAGCTAACAAACTCTCATCTAGTCAAGGTCCGAATAGCTGGATCCTAATCAGAACAAGGGAGAATGCTTTACGCATGCATTGGACCTCTCCAATTTTTCCCTCCCGCCTGCCGCCACTTTGCCTCGTTACATGTTGAAGGTTCTTGCAGGGAATGGTCAGCCCAGGCGAGGTGTGAGGCATCTTGCATCAGAGTTGACTTGCGGAGTACCCCTCTCCTCACTGCTGCGGTGAAGCCCAAAGCATCAACTGCTCGCGCGCCCGGATTGGCGGCAAGCCTCACCATCGGATGAAGAAATTTCTGTCCGCTCTCTTAGGGTTGTTGCTACAAGGTCTTTTAATTCAGGACATTTCGGGTTTTGCTTCCACGCCTTTTTCAGCATGTAATCAGATAGCCCTTCAACACCCCTCTCCGGGGCCTCTACCAAAGCCCGTGACACACTCTTTGTTGCATACCCTTTGGCCCAATAGTCATGCACAAATTGTTTTAGTAGAAAAGGATACTGGACCCGAAACACGTACGGTTAGGGAGTAGAGCATTGCGCTGACTGTAGAAACCCACCAGACAAGGACCACATTTAAGTCACATATCCTCACCCCTAAAATCCCAACGAGTAAAAAGGACTACAAATCCACCAGCGCCCTATACTTTCCGACCCTTTTAACCTGAACACCCTAATTAAGCACTAGCCGAAGGGCAAGACTCGCTGTATACTATAGTAGTTTCCATTTTTCTTTTCCATTCCCCCAATGGTACCCCAATATACTACCGTAGTTTCCATTTTCGTTTCCATTACCCCAATGGTACCCCAATATACTACAGTAGTTTCCATTTTCTTTTCCATAATTCCTATAGAACCCATATAACCCCAATATAATGTAGTAGTTTCCATTTTCTTTTCCATTATTCCTATATAGTATAATTCTAGCATCCCCAGGCCCCAAAGCAGCCACAAGTGGGCAAGCCTCTCAACTCGTGCCACAGCCTCCTGCCAAGCTTTCGCTGCCCCAAGGGCCTCCAAGCACGTGAAAGACGCGCTGTAACAATCGTAACAATCTGAGGATGTGGAGGAATGTACGAGCTAGCATGGAACATGTCTCTGTAGGATGGGCAACATCTTCTGGCCACCCAACTCACTGTCGCTACAGTAGAAGCTTCGGGGGGCCTATGTCAAAAACAAGTGTGAAGTGGACTGCTTCAACCACACCAGCACTTCGAGACAGATCGAAACATTGGCCTGCAGCATCAACCCAACCAGGATCGGATTGCCTTCCTGGGGTGCGCATGACGACGGTGCTTTCAGCTGGACTTACACTCGAATGTCTCCGCGTGCTGGATTCCCCGAGCCCGGAACTCAACAAAGACCCCACTTCTTCTTGCCTGCTTTGTCTACTTGCAGCCGAAACCACGCACGTGCCAGCAGAGATCCCAGCAACCTTACTGAGCCTCTTGTTGCCAAAGTTCTCGCTCCGCAACTGGCAACTGTCCATACAGCTCAAGCGCATTTGGCCAAGCCTCTCCTGCAGAGTTTGTAACAAACGACATGATCTCTAACCTGCTGACCTTTGAAAGTTGCTGGCATGCAGCAACCTGTTCAGATCTGAAAGAATCAAACGCGGCAAACAACTGCATTCAAAGTGATCGAGTGGCACCGAGCGACATGCTTGCTCGCACCCACCGAACAGCATCTCAAGCCACTAGACGGTTGCCGCAGCCCGTACATGGCAAAGTCGTACTCAGCTCTGACTACTCTGCATTACGTTGGCACCCCAAGTAAAAGAGCCATTGTCATTGGGAGACCTCAAAATCCAAAAGCACCCAAACTTAACTGCAAGGTACACCCCTTCATGCGCGCAACGCTTCTTACACATGCTCCAAGTCCTCGCAGGCATGATGCCATGGTTGCGCTGTGGGTGATGACGTTGGGGGCCTCTGCTTTCTCAGGAAGCACTTTAAAGCATCTCGAATTCAAGCCCATGCAGCACAGCATGTCCTGTTCATACTCGCCAGAGCAAGGGGATTGCGACTATCCTTTAAGAAGAAGGTGACAGGACATCAAACTTATCAGAAAAGGTTGCAGAAGCCTGCCGGTCGATTGAGGCAGGGAGCCAAAGCTTGCGGCTGCATGGCATGGAAAAGAGCCAGTGCGCCCTGCCTCAGTTCATGGGCTTCTTGTTGCATCTTGCCAAAATGGTGGTCCTTGTTAGTTTGATGGCTTCATAATGTTATGAATGCATCGTAGGCATAGTGACCACCTGGCCTAGGCTCTATGAAATGGCTTCTGATGCAGCCCCTGCTCCGCTAGCTCATGCTGCTGTCCAGGCTGCCAGTGGGAGCCCTTGTGGCATGCGCTGATGGTGGTATTGTAGGTGATCTCGTTTGGCATCCCGTTTGGGGTGGCCAAAAAAACTTGCAAGGCAGCTTGCCAGTCGCTGGCCTTTTCGCATGCATTGATGGCCTTCACGGGGTGGCCACAGGCAGAGCTTAGGGCATGCGAGCTGTGTTGTTTATTCCCCATTGACTTCTTTTTACAGCGAACACTTTTTTGTCTCATCTTATTGCTTCCAAGAAATGTTTCTGCAAAACATTTTAGGTAGGATTTCGAGAACTTGCTTCTACGTGCTTTTGCATCTTAAGCGCGTTCGGCGCGCTCGTCTGCTTGACTTCGGTTTCAGAACTTTGTTATAAGAAACCGGGATCTGTTACGAGAGCTTTGGAAAGACGGGCACAACACGGCAGGTCCCAGCAACCTGTTCTGTTGATCTAGAGGTTCCGGCTACTCTGCGAGGAAAGGGTTTTGGCACGAAGGTCTGTGAATGAACTTTTGCCAGTCGAGTTGAGAGGGCTTTTGCATGAAACTTCCGCAGAGCCTCTGCGAACGTCCGCTTGCGTAAGAAACTTTCGAATGAATTCTAGAATCTGTTTTTGTTTCTCCTCTACTCTATGTCTCATGCTCTGCCCTTGAAAATTCAGATGACGCGCGTTCAAAAGAACCACTCCAGCAGCGCTTCCGCATCCTTCTGCCCACACAGAAGAAATCTCGTTTTGACTGCAAGCTCTCTTTGTCATGTTGCCCTTCCCTTAGATTTGTCAGTTGCCATGGACAAAAACTCTGCTCATGCGAACTGTGCCTTACTTCCTCCAGGGCTCCCCAGACCAGAGTTACAGGCTTTTGGCCAAGTCACTGCATTGTAGGAAATTAAATCTGGAGGAACTTCTGCCTCTGGCATCTCGCCTGAGCAGGCAACTTACCACCCTGCGAGAGACAAGCCAGACCCAACTGCTTTCATTGCTTGGCCACATCTTTCACAAGTGGGGGAAAGGTGTCTCCGCCATGTGGATTAAACCTTGGACGGGAGCATACTAAGCACCCATATCAAGCGTCTTGAGCCCAAACCCTACATTTGGACCGTACGCCCTGTTTCCATAATCCCCTCCACATATGTACTTTGGCCCTCAGCGCTCAACAGCATCGTTTCATGGAATCTTGTAGAGAACAACGCCAGGTTGCACAGAAGGGCCAGGGCTGGTCTGGATTGCTGACCTGCGCATGCTTCATGGCGCCGAGCTGAATGTTGGATGAAGGTTAGATTGGCAAATGCAAGAAATTGAGACAGAAGCCCTCGCCTCGAGTATCAAATCTGTGGTCCTTGTTTACAGCTCCTTCCAGTAGAACTTCCCCCTTGGAAAAAAAAAGATCAGGCGACCTTTGGCTGAGAATGTCTCGTAACCTACTTGTAACTCCGAACAAGAAATCATCAGAGGAGTAAGGATACTCAAGCCAGGGTCCTCGCAACAAGGCTGCTCAGTGCAGTTCTGGGTGGCTTACTTAGCTCAGTGTCTACGTAGCCAGACCGCTATGACTGTCCCTGGCTTGTGCAGCACGCCCTTCATTTTCTGCGACAAAGCAATCAAAGCCATGCATGCGACGGTGTCTTTGTCACAGCGCTGTATAATTAGAAGACACAAATTAAGCCTGAGCCCAGCTATGTCAACGAAGTGCCATACATTATCGCCACCCTGCTTGCAATACTCTGCAACTGTTGGAGAAAGAGACATGGGCTGAGGTACAGGTTCATGTTCGTGCATGGCCGCTTGCAGCTCTTCGGGCTTGCAGAAATCTCATCTCCGATTGTGGGTGAAACGCCTGCGCACTGTGACTGCAACAGGTGTTCTGGAGCAGTTAGAGCTGTCAAGCCTCCACCACCAACCAACCCACAAAACTGTCAGGATATTTCTCCGGCATCGGCTTTCGCACGGAGTTCTCGAAATTTTGTCGCGCATTGGCCATGCTGTACTGCAAGTCATTTGACCTCAGGCATCTGCCAGGAGCCAACATCCCATCTTAGATTGCCTCCCTCTTGACTCCTACACAGCATGACTGCTCCACTGCGAAAACCGCACCTCCACAGCATGTAGACCCTGGGATCATTTGGCGCATCGAATGTCACGTTGGCAGCTGTCCTTCGGCCTCTTCCTGGAATGGGGATCCAAAAGAGAGCTTCAGCTGGCTTCACCGCCAGGGAATTCTATGATTTTGCACCAAATTCTGCAACCTGCGAGCACCGAGGGAAGATCAGGTTTGGTAGTTATTGAAAGAACTCTGATCACAAGTCGCCATAGTGTCATCACTGTCGCTCTTTTCTTCACGACCTTGACCTTGATTACTCGTATACTTAAACAGCAAGTATTTCTCGAATTCCACGGCAACCGTAGGCTTAGGACTCAGGACTCCCAATCAGAACGCAAACTTGAGTGGAAAAGCAAGGCGGTAGTAAAAAACACCTGAAGGTTACTCACCCGACATGGACGAGGAATGACAGTGCCTCTTCCAGATGGGAGCAGCAAAGCGCAATACTCCATGTGTCTCCAAATACTCCCATACGTACTCAATCGGAGGGCCCCAAGACAGGGACAATGACTTTGGAGAATTATGGAACCCAGCATCCTGCATAGGGGGCCGGGGGGTTGTCAAAAGTATGATGCTATTTGGGGTGCCTAAAATAATAGAATAACAAGCTACCCCTCATCGAGTGGCCAACAGAGCCAGTTTTTTGGGCCCATTCAAGATGAGGGGGGATTCTTAGTGGAAAGCCCACAGATCTGTAGGGAAGCCTGGAACGCCGTCGTATAGTGCTGCCACAATGGTGGTATCTAGGGCGAGCAGCAGCCTCGGCTTTCAGAAAACTATGGGCTGCAACATGTTGTAACCCTTGGAGGGCGCTTGCTTCTCACACAGATGCAGCCCACCTCAAAATAAAATGTCACCAAAACTGGTGGCAAAAAACTACGAGTATGGGGTGCTAGTAACACAGTACGCTATGACCCCGCAGGGCCCCCCGGCTGCCGGCTGTCCGTGGTTCATACATTGTTTGCCGGTCGAAATACAAGGCGGCTTTGACTTTGTAAGGCGGGATCGTCCGCGTCACGCTGGCGATATGGAGGTTTTTGTTAATTATACTTGAACACGAATTTTGTTAGTGTGGTGTCCAGATTTGCTGTCGCCGATCCCAGAGGTATTTGGCGACGCCATGCAGATCCACTTGCAGATGCCAACTAGAACGCTATCGCGCTTTGCCGATCCACATTTGGTTCATGGGCCACCCCACTGCTGTTTAGTGCTTTGCAATGCCGCTTCCGCGGCTCAAGACTGCAGTACTAGCGGCGCATGCGATCATGGTTGGAGGATGTTGTCTTCCCAGGCCGCCCAGCAGCAGCCGCAGCACGAGCAAGTTTTGCCGAGACACTGGTGTATGCATGAGTCTGCCTGGTTGTTTTGAATGCGGACGGCAGCCTGAAGCTTGACAGCCTGGCCATGGAAGCGCAGGGAAAGACGCCAAGCTCAGCGTTGTACGTGTCAAACTTCAATCCATATCTGGACATCCGCAACATCGCATCCAGCAAGGCAGCACAACACATCTAAGAGGCGGCCTGCCAACAATGGATGTGTCGGATGAATTTCTCTCTAGCTTCCTCATGTTTCTCTTATGGCTAGGTCTCGGTGTTACTAGCCTCAACCTGCCTTCCAAAGGTTGGCATCTTCTTTTGTAGAAATTGCCAGGCATGCCTTGCATCCTGCAGTTCAGTCTCCGGGCTAGTGTCAAGTTTCGTGTTCTGAGCGGCGCCGCCTTTTGCTGCGAACCGGCTGTGACAAACAACACACTAATGCCGCATGAAAACCAAGCATGAATGATCACAAAGCGCACCCCAATGCCTGGCCCGGTGTTACTCGGATAATGCGTGCGGGGAGATCGTCCACCATGAGTTCCACCTGTCGCACAAACAGTGCCGGTTATCTCGGTTACCTTTCACATGCAAAGCCGTTTATTGGAAAGTGACAGCTGCAAGTTGGCCCAATCTTGAGGAACACATTCATAGCCCATCCGAACCCACCCAGCCCTAAACATTTGCAGATCCGTGCCTGATGGTTCCAACCCTGCAGATCTGCCATCCGCTGTGCATTCACCTGCCCATGCATCCCTGTTGCAGCTGCAGTATCTGCAGTATCTTGCACCCTCTGAAGCTGTTACTTCTCAGCGTGTAGCCATAAAAGTTACTAGGATGCTGCACCAAGGGTAAAGCGGCAACTTTCCATGGGCGACTTCGGGCCCTTACTGCTTCTGTTGTGCCTCCTCCTCCTCCTGCTCCTCCTCCTCCCTCCCTCCTCCTCCTCCTCGCTCTGTCTCTGCGTCTTCTTCTCAGATACTGCATCTAAATGCCTGGGACTTACTCGAACAGCTAAAGATGTGGAGGCCCAAGCCCCAATACATACACCAAAACATGATTTCTCCCAGCCATCCCACCCAAGATTTAGTCTCTGACTATTGACTGCTTGCAGCTAGCATATGTTGGCCTCGCGGCTCTTCTCCAGCTTCTCCCAACACTGGTCATCGTCCTAGTGACACAGGTGCAAGCAGACATCTAAGGATCCCTACTGAAATGGAGTTCACTGAGCTCCCTAGACACCTGCGAGGATCCCAGAACTGAACCAAAGGGAGGCAACCGTCCTCCAGCCAATCAGGGAGCCTTGGCTCTGGGCAATTCTGGCTTCTCACAGTATTGCCTCTTTTGAGGTCGGCATGCGCTGGCCTGATGAGATAGCACAGTGAACTGGTCTTGAATAATCAACGTATAAGCTAGTCAGACCATGAACCCATCAAAGATTTGCAGATGTCGAGTCGAGCCGATGGTCGGTCCTCAAGACTTGAAACAATCACCGCTATGCGCTTTGGCATCACTCTTCCCACGTCTCTGGGTTCAGGGCCATGGTTACAAAAAATCCGGACGCACTTAATAGAGCATGTTGCAAGTCTGGCATCGCTATTGGGGGCATCTCCTGCTCTATCTCAGCTGCCTAGACACTGGTCCGAAGAAGCATGCTGCTTGAAGTAGCCTCGCCTCGGTCGAACCAACAGGCCATCAGGGGATATGTAGGGGGCAACATAGGGGACTACGTGGGGGTTCAGGAGGCTCCGGTTTATGATTTTGGGGAGGCTTTTGGGAGTTTGGTTCTCAACCGACTCTTTCACAATTCGAGCTGTTGCTTTTAGATAGGTATGGTCTTCCAAAGAAGACGCTAATCTGGAGCAGCATGATCAGGAAGCCAATCTGTTAGCTAGGTCAGGTCTGAACCTCTTGTCAGGATAACAGCAGGAACTCGGTATGCGTGAGAATGCGTGAGATATCTTGCCGTCTTCCTACTGATACCTTGACAGCTGAAAGCCCGAAAAGCAGCCTGCGGTAGACCAGGCTGTCTCATTGAGTTGGATGCCTGTGATGCTTTCTCTTCCAGCGCTAGCATTGCGACCAGTGAGGAAATCAATACAACCCCCACAATGACCCTCAGAGCCCAGGGCCCAGTACCTGATGCCATGCATTCTGGGCTGCAACCCTTGACCCCACACGAGAACCTTCACCCCCGAATCTTGAACCCAGTCCTGTTGAATTCCGCAAATCGAGGAACATTCGACTTCAATCTTAAAGCCCCGCAACCCAACAGCCCTGGCACAGCAAAGCTGGATGTTCGCCATCCAGGCCCAGCTTAGCAGCCCATTCCGGGACTTTCCTTCATTCTCAATTTGTCAGAAAAATAGAGCTCCCCCTAGGCCCTAGGATGAGTGGGGTCTCCTTATCACAACTTAGGCTAGAGTCGAAGGTTGCTGCGAAAGTGGCTGCCTATGTTACGACAAGACACCTGAGCACATGACAGCTGCCACATCTTAGGAATGCCAACTCAATCTTGCAATTGGTAGAGGTGTGACGCTGTAGCTGGCTATTCACAAGATGTGGTTCAAGTAATCTCGGTCTGACGGGACAGCGCAGCACGGCTGATCACTAGTGACAGAATGTCCCTTTCACGGGGCATGTCCTAGTAGTTTCCTGCATCTACTGCGACGTTGGTCCAAGATGAAGCTTGCTCAGACAGCTAAGGCCGCTTGAAACTTGCAACGGCTACTTCAGGGTCTACCGAACGCTGAAAACATCACATACGTGTTCAACGGTCCACCGCCAAATCACCAGCCACTCTTTCGGACAATCTCATTGGTGGAATCTTTGCTATTTCCAGTCCAAGTATTGAGTTTTTCTGGACTTTCTGTTTCCACAGACCCTGCCCCCGTGGAGCTTTCGGGAACCCTGCGCTTCAGTAGTCTCGGGCATCTAGGCAAACTTCCAACCTGCCAAGAATGTGAGAACATGCCCATAAACCCTGGACTCATATTGATTCTGAAGGGGCTGAGGTGATTCATCCACTCCAGCTCTCCAGGATCCCAACTCCTCCCCTGCCTTTGGAACCTCCATGCTTGGCTCTTGAAAGCCCTAAAGAGTCCATCACCAGACCCTGTGACCTTACTTTGCTGGGTTGCTGTTAAGGAACTTAATTTATTATATTGGGGAAACCCTATTAATTACTATATATACCCATTATGGTAACTTAATTTAAGTTCCTTAACAGCAACCCAGTTTGTGTGGAAGGCAGGCTTCGGGCCGATCACCAAGGTGAACTCACAGCCATCCAGCACCTCAGGTTTCCAGAAGTTTTGCAAGCAAGCAAATAATCTGCGTGGAAGACGAACTCTTTTGGCTGTCCTACGAACAATGAATGATGCCATCCCTCAGAGTTGTCATGGTGTCCGGGAGAAATGCAGCCCCACCTCATAATAAACATTGCAATAGCACAGGGATAGGTCCTGACGAGATAGGCTGCTAACTCTGCTTGGCTTAACAATCCTGCGAGGTGTATCGGCATTATCTAAGAGTAGCCAAGAGGGCGGCCGTAGTTTCCACTCTGGGATACCGTGGGCAAACTTGGCCCAGGAAGTCCTACTGATCCCCATGGCAATCGCGACGTCTTTGCCATCCCGACTTGATTTCTTGATCTCTAATTACTCAGGCTTTGCTGTATCAAGGCATCCTGCCCCTCCTTCCTGCATTCCGCAGCAGCCAATGTTTCCGGGCGTGCACCTCCACCCCGCCTCTTCTCCGCCCCCAGTATGCACCTCCCTCCGCCACCCCGCCAGCGGGGCCATTCTGGCTCCTGAATTTCCTTACATTCCAACGGCGAGATTTGCAGCATGAATCCTTCACTTCAAGGAAATAGATCTACTACAAGAGTAGCGTCTTTGAGAATCAGGGACCACTCCGCGAGCGCATCCGTTCAATCGCGTGAGTCAGATTCTTGCTGCTACGCAGTTTTTTCGAGTTTCGGGGCACGTGATTAAGCACCTCTTCTTAGTGGCAGAACGAAATGGGGGAAAAAAAACAAACTTTCGAACAAGGGGCACGGATTTCATCATGACTTGATGCTTTACACTCCCGACTTCATACTACAGGTGCCGCCTACATGCACGATGTGAGGCAGGGGTGCATCAATGCCGCTTTGATCCCTCGGCTGGAAATACTGGGAATATGACAGCATCCTGCAAAAAATGTAGCCACTGTCTCTGAAAGCCCAATATAGTATATCGGGGTCATATAGGGATACTGGAAAAGAACATGGAAACCACTATTAAGGGTGTAGGCTACGAGTACCAAATGCCAGCCAGGAACGCCAACGGTCTCGAGCACCTTGGCATGTGTCACTGGAACACCACACCAATGACTCTTGTGGTCCAGATCTCACAGGCAGATTCGTAACCTTGAGAACCCCACTTGCACTCCCTGCAGTTTCTGTGTCTCGCCCCTATGTCATCCATGCATGCTAGCTAAGAATCTGCCACAGGGGCCTGCAGTACGAGGCTGAAAACACGTTTCTGAGTCATGGTTTCAAAGCAGAGCGGCGGCACCCTCGCGCATCTGACAGTATTCTGCTGTCATGTGCATAATTCCTCCTACTCCCTGCCCCCACCCCTCCCACCCCCAAAAGCGCAACCAACGTATGACTCTCATGCGTCAAAAGCCCGGCTTGGAATCATGTATTCAAGCCTGGCTGAGACATGTCTGTTTAAGATCACAATGGCAGCACGCTAGCATATTGGACATTCAAATTCAAATGCGCTTATGGTGGTCCCTGGAACAAGCAAAATCACTGGTAGTTACAAGTTACAAGGATACCGCTTCTGTCGGCAGCAGGGAAAGGAGATCCACGATTTCAAGAACGCCCCCACCTCTGCATCTTTCAGAAGCCGCGTGTCCAGAAGAAGCCGCTGTTGATATGCAGGAATGCCAGAGAGCTCAGCCAGACAAGCTTTCCTGAAATTGGCACAGAGATGCTTCAGGAGCTCAGAGCCTTGAACTTTGGGGTCTTAGGGGTTGTCAATTGTAGGGATTTCGATTTGGCTGCAGCATCCAATAGCATGTTGCCCCAGGCGTGCACAGCACCTCTCCGAGTGGCTTTGTCACATGTCACGCAAGGAGGCAGGCTTTACTGATCTGAGAAGCTTGGCAGCACAACACGATAATGCAGTCCTAGGTGTCATTTCGGGGGCCATTGCACGAAAGTACAATCTGAAAGCAGTCTAACAAATGTTCATAACGAATAAGGTTTCTCAAAATGGGGCACCCATGGAAACCCACGTTGATCTAGGGGCCCAACTTCAGGAATATTTACCTAACAATCATGATGAACAACCCCTGTATCATACCCATATCCCTTCCCAAAAATGTTTAAGACCAACAGTATACAAAATCGAGAACACACGAGCACCAACAATCATAATGTCTGCCATGCTAATATTGCACCGATAATTGCAGCGAAGGATGAACCTTCTCCCAAAAAGTCGATATTGAGTGCTCCTGCAGGTGCTTGAAGAGTTTTTGATGACATGCAAAGGTCAGGCTGAGAAACTTCCAAACGAGCCGATCGTAGCAAAGCAAATCGCTCCAAGGCTCAGTTGTCGGACGTTGTCACCCGGAAGCACTTTGGCCGCAAATGTGTGGCCGCTCACAGTTGTCGCCACCACGCAAATTGCCTGCAAGATGACAGATTTTCCTGGTCATTGCCCAAAAGCCATCAGTCGTTTTGAGTTTCCTTCTCATTCTTGGAATGAACTTGCTTCTGGGCTGGATGCAAAGCTCCCCAAAGTAGGGGCTGGGGGACGGCAAGTCAAGAAACAACCCCACTTCTGAGCCTGCACCGGATTGGAAGCAATTTTGGGTCCAAGATCTGTGTTGGGGGGTCAACATGCTCGGAGGCTAGGCCTTTGGATCTCCTCTACAGGCAATGTTAGGTTAGTAGGCTATATAGCGTATAAATAACGGTATATAGGGGAATGAAACAGAAAATGGAAACTACCATGCTTTGTAGCGGGGTAAATAGTTGGGGTAAAAAGTTATATAGGCATGAATTAAGTTTTGCCCTGTTCCCTTGGCCATCCTGCACCAACAAATTCAACAAACACTGCCCTTAAAAAATCTCTCTTTGCAAGTAGGACGGGCCCTAAACCCTAAACCGCCTGGTGTCGGAGGGCTTCCTCGCGTTGTGCGGCAGACATCGCCCCTTCTTTCCTTGCATCCTCGCCCCTGAGTCTCTTTTGCTGGCCGCCTTCAATGGCCCTGTTACTCAGAAAAGACCCCATGGCTGACGCGAAGGACCGGCGCAAAGGCGGCATCGACACCACTAGCCACTAACAGCTTGGTCCCAAAGAGCCAAAACAGATCGAGATTAGCTCACAGCCAAGCTATGCGACTACGCGCATTTGCGCCGCAGCGGCCACCCTGCTATTAATGGAGAACCCGCTGGCTGATGCAAGGGTGGCTGGTGCATAGGCTTTCGGCTTGATTGTGCTGGCAATGAAAAGTCCACTTCTGGAATCTATGAACTTGAATGCGCTTGGCCTTCCGCAGTGCCTGGATTGCAAGGGTCTCTCTAGCTGAAGGGGGCCTCCCACATCAAGCGTTCTGCATCGTTCAGAAAGATGTGATGCTATATCAGAAACACGTCCAAGGGACTGCTATGGGGGTTATTCAGAGGGATACTACAGTTCAGGTAGCCAAGCCCCATCTCAATGCAGATCTGAGATTACCAAGGGAATTTGGAAGTTTCCGCAACTTGGGGGCTTGCTTCTGGAAGTACACTACATCTGGGAGTATATGGGACTTGCACAGTGAGAATTCCAGGATCTGGCCAACATGGCGTCTACCTGGGATTTCTTGTCTCGAGGGTCCTGGTCTAGCGTCTAGCAAACAAACCTCATCTTGTTTGCAGGACATGTAAACAGCCACTTGGCAACCTTTATTTCGAGGCATACGAGCAACCATGTAAGCAGGCGCGGACTGGGAGGACTCGCGAAATTTCTGCATGGCTTGCTTTGCTATTTTTGCTCATCAGCTGCGGTCTTTGATGGTATGTGAATGCTTTCTACAGCATGGTGGTCTGTTGAAGTACTTGGGTTTTTTTGCAGTCCCTGCTGCTATGCCAGGATGTACGGGGTCATTCGTACACGTAAGCAATGCATCAGGTAGCAGAAAAAAGAGACCACCAGCTCATAGCTGAATGCTAGCAAGCTCTTAAGAGCTGCAGCGGAAAACCTCACAAAAAGTGACACAATTTATCGTTCAGGCCTTGAGATTGCCTTAGGGATGTTGTAGCGGATTCGCAGTGACCCTCCCTGCAAGATACTGCCTCCAAAGCATGAAACTCTATCTTCCGGTTCTATATAAGTAAGGTGTGTAGCGCCTTGTGGTCCAGCACGGGCCAAGGCTTCAGCACATGTCCAAGTATGGAAACAATCGACCATAACAAACCAAAGGGATGATAGTTAGATAGCCAGAGAGATGCCATAGTTTCGGAAGCATAGCTTCCAATATACCCATCAAGCCTAAAGCAGAATGTCCACAACAAGTTATTGCCTCAAAGCAAGTCAGCATGAGAAAGCAAACACACTACCTAAACTTCTGACGTCTGCTTGCTGACATGCCTTCTTCAAAAGGTAGTTTCCCAAAATCGGGGGACGCCAATATAGACCCCAAAATACTACAATCATCTCTATAGGAACCCCCAAAACGACCCTAATTATGGGAAACCCCCTCAAAATCCTCTGCAGCTTAATTCAGCTGCGAAGTTGGGTAAATTGCAAATTGAGATCACGTCCAGGCTGCGCACAACAATTGTAATATTATTGTCACTACGATTCTTACTTCTTACTAGTAGCATTATCATTATTCCTACTACTATTTGTAGGTCTCGAGTCTAGGGTACGGTTAGGAGTAGAATGCCACTTCTTAGACATGAGTCTCTGGAACCCAAACTTGTCGCGCAAGAGATGGTGCCACGGGTGGCACAGGAGGCTCAGATCCTATTCTCACGATCTTGGCCACAAGTGGCGTTTGCTCATCGAGGAGGCATAGAGCGATGTGAAACCGTTCTCTGGCATTCGGGAACTCACATTCAAATCCTCCCGCAACTTCCCAGTTGAGCTGCCTCGCACCTTCACCCTTGTGCTCAAGTGTATAGGGGCCCTTTCGATAGAATGCAATCTGCCCCTTCGCAGATATGTACACGCCTGCTTCCAGAAAAGTCCGAGTACCTGGCTGGTAAGCATCCACCCAAAGGTCCTCCATGGGCCACATCCTGAAAGAGCCTTCCGGTCTCTGCTGAAACATTGCCCCCGCACTTGGAGAGAACTTCAGCTGCACTGCACCTTTCAAGTCTTCATCAGACCCTGTAGATACACCCAGCTGACAGGCTTCTCCATTGCCCTTCTCCTCCCATGTAAAGGAGAACTCTGCGTAGAGAGGCCAGCCCTTCAAGGTGCCATACAGCAAAGGAATCACTGGTTGGGCTGCTCGCGGAAGTTGAGGAGCCACGCGAGAGCCGTTGGAGTTTGGTGATTCCACTCTGCTCTCTGGATGCGGCGTTGTCTCCATCATCGTCGGGGCATCTGGCGGAGAGAGTGTGAAGCGCGGGACCGTGAGCGGGGGTACAGGCATGTCTGGATCACTCTGTACTGACCCGCAAGGGACGAAAGAAGACCGCTTTTCTGCCCATTCCAACAGCTGCAGCTTAGGTTCCAGACCATCACCAACCGCACCTTGTTTCTCGTAGCACACGGCGCCAAGCTTCTTGGCAAAGTTGTGAAGGGAATGCCTGTCATGCAAAGTCCCAGGTTCTACCTCATGAACAACCTGCGCTAGTGGCATAAAGTGGAACATGCTTCATCCCTTCCTATAGGATGTTGGGGCCACCATTTACAGCCTCTCGTTGAAATCATATTCAAAAACCAGACTGAGACAGGGCACAGGTAGGGGCGTCTTTCCGCGTGGAAAAGCCCGGTGGTCTCCAGGACGATAAGACAACGAAGATCCAGGTATTCCAGAATTAATGGCGCAATCCTGCAGAGTGGACCGTCAGCAAGTGCAAAGCTTTCATGTGATCCCGAGTCCACCCCGCAGGTGCAAAGATTCTACGCTACAGTGCAATGGTCAACATACCACTTCAGACAGGGCGCCCTTGATCAGATGCGATTGATGCAAACAAGCCAGACGACACTCCATTGCTTGTAGACTTGGCGCACCTGAAGCGTGCCATGTGCAGTATCCATGCATTCTTCAACACATGCTACAGTAGGGCTGCTGCCTGGGTGAATCCTCTCTCCAGACCTTCGCAGCCTGCCACAACGAGATCGCGATGTATTCACAACCACTTTCTGACCTTTTTGCCCGGTGCAGAGGGGGACCTTCTGTGGCTGCGAAGAGGGCATCCTTTCCCGCGCAAGGGTCGCGGCAAAGTCACATTCGTCGTCGCCATGGCTGCAGCTGCTCATGTCGGGATGAAAGCTCCGAGGCGTGCGTGCTTTCCCCCATGCGGTGCCGAAGGCGCACTAGCTGCGTGTTTGCTGTTGCGGAGAGGTACTGATGCTGCAAAGCGGGTACATTTTTCCGACCCGGGGACTGTGCAGAACTGATGCAAAGCAGGCATCAACATCATCGACAGCTTGGTCCAAAAACACCGCCAGGTTATGATAGGCGAATGACATCATGCAAACAGAGAATTACAATCTGCAGGCCTCTCTCGCAGGCGCTGATCGTCGCATTGTATGCAATCACATTCGGTCTTAGATGCTGACTGCAGGGCGCCTGTTGTGCACAACAATCCCAATAGACAGATGGCAGCAGCTATCAACGGAGGATGGCATGTGCTGCAGGTCAAAACCCCATACCGTACAGAATCGCGTGAGACTACACTGCCAGCAACAAGTTCTACACTGGAAGAGCTGCAGTCCTACTTAAATGCTCGAAAATGCTTGGAAGGAAGGCTGGAATGCATCCAAGGGACTGCAAGCTGCTGTCACCAAGCTGCCTCCACGGTGTGCACGATATCAGCAATATTGATCCCGCTAGTGTTATTGCTACTATTGAGGGTTCTATGTTGATGATGCTCATGGCAGTGGAGTTGAAACTAAGATGCTTGACTCACTGGCCAAGT
Organism: Symbiodinium pilosum; assembly: GCA_905231905.1. Taxonomy (NCBI): domain Eukaryota; class Dinophyceae; order Suessiales; family Symbiodiniaceae; genus Symbiodinium; species Symbiodinium pilosum. The sequence continues at coordinate 57,270 of CAJNIZ010006446.1, forward strand.
AGCTTGTGACATCTTGGCGTGTACACTACAGACCCTGAGTATGGCACATCTGTTGGGTCATCCAGGAACACTTCAGAAAGGACCGCTTACCTCATCGAGGCAGTGTGAGGAGGCTGCATGCTAAATTAGATCAAACAATTTACGACGCTTCCGAGCCACAACAAGAAGCTGGTCTGTAACTTCTGTAACTCCTGGTGTTCTTGCCTTGATGATCCTTGATGCCTTGATCTAAGGCGAGATTGTACCACTGCCAATTTACGTAATGGTCCAGCCTCAGTGCTTGTATTGACTTTTCCCACAAGGCCCCGCGCCCATAGGCTGTGATAGCCTCAGGCCAGACATAGGGGAGGTTTTTTTTTGCAACAGTGAAGGCTGGGCTTCAGCTGAATAGAACTCCCCTGCACCCAACTACACCCACCAATGCTGACACCCAAAGCTGCCTCAAAACCTGGCTAAGCCTTGGTACTGAATCTCAGTATGCTTGTAGCGGACGGTTCGCCTTATGTGTGTGTATATGTCGATTCATATATGCACATACACACAGAAATGTGCGGAGTTTGATGGGAAATCCTCGTTTTGTTGTGCGGGCATGTGCAAATGTGAGGGGCGACAGGTTTCATAGCATCCCTAAACTACCGAACTTCACGGCGTCATGCCTTTTTTCCGACGAGACCCTACCGCCCTTACCCTAAAAACCGTACGAGTAAGCCCTGGAAGCCTGGTGAATACCCATGCGCCCCACAACAATGAACTCTGAACTCCCAGGGAATCTAGAAACGAAATTGTCAAGACCCCTGAACCTTGAACCTAAAAAACCTGTACACCTGCGGCTATGAAGGCACTGTTGGTAACCTAGGACATCCTGGGCCTGAGCCATGAAGAAGCCTTCAACCACTTACTAGGTTGCCGTTCAGAACCCTTTTTGAATGGGCGTAACAAGGAAGCCCCATTATTTACCATATGCCCACAATATGGTAACTTATTTGAATTTAAGTTCCTTACCAGCAACCCAGCTTAATCATGCTTAATCCTATTGCTTATGATTCCTGAGAATCCGGCACCTCCCCCAATCTGGGTTGCTGATCAGGAACTTAAATGAAGATATCATGACCTTATGTGTATATAGCAAGTAAAGGGGTATCCTTATTCCAGCATTTTGTAAACAGTTCCCTAAACCCTTTACACCCTAAACCACTGAACTCTAAACCCTTAAACCCTAAACCCATAAACCATAGACCTCTAAACCCTAAACCCATAAAACCCTAAACCCCAAGCAATCCAAGCGGCGATGGTGGACCCTAAACCCTAAACCCCCTTAACCCTATATATGCCTATATCATCCCTATAGAACCCCTATGTAACCCTATATAATCCCTATATAACCCTAGATCATCCCTGTATAATCCCTATATCATCCCTAGACAATCCCTAAATAATCCATGTATAATCCCTATATACTCCTTATATAATCCCTATAATCCCTATATCATATATACTCCCTATATGACCCCATGTCATTCCCTACATCCAGGCGGCTATGGTGGTGGCCACGAGCCCGGGTTCGAGACCTCGCGCCGAGGCCTCGGCAAAGGCTGCCAGGGCCCGGCGCCATTGCCGGGCCTTCTCGCCTTGCTTGTCTAGGGTTTAGAGTTTAGGGGGTTTAGGGTTTGGGGTTTAGACACGCGCATCGCACAGCAGTACAGGCACGGCAGCAGATGTCCCGTCCGGTAGAAAGGCGCAGCCCCTTGGTTTGGGGTTGAGGGTTTGGGGTTTGGCACCAGGGGGACTTAGTAAGTACGGTATATGCTAGCAATTAGGATAACTAGGGTTGCTACACGGATTATAGGGGTTATGAACCTACTTGCTAAGTACCCCTGACCCTCCAAGTAGGATTCCCAGTAACCCCATAATAATACGGGGTACCTGCAAAACAAAAAAGGGAAAAGGGTGCTACTGGGGTACCCATGCTAGCGAGGAAGAGGAGGAAGCATTAAGTGCAAGCAGGAGCGAGAAGCAGTAGAAAGATTTGAAGTTTGCGTGGTCACTGGGGCGCAGGTGCGTCAGGGTGATGAGTCCTGATATCCGCATGTGCTGTGGCCGCTTAACTTATTAAACCATCGTACGCTCATCTGATTCAGAAAATGCAGTGATTCGACTTGGCCACTACGACAGCTGTTAACCTAATTGCCGACATTTCCTGAAGCGGATCAGACAGACGCGTGCACACACCTCCTGGCACCAGGATGCATTTGATCATCACTGGCACGCTGATGGTGCTGAACATCCATGTGAAGCCCACGTACTGCAGACAAGGCACAAGCACTCATGACAGCACCATACAGGATCATATCCGGCTCCATGCTGGGCGCTTGTTTCGCTCCCTTCGACAAAGCTTCAGAAGGGGCGCAGCACTACTTGCTGCAGTTTCCATTGATCATGTGTTGCCTGAAATTACCTGAACTTGGCTTTGCTTGTGGGATTCTGGTGTTTCGGTGGGGAGGAGCTCCTTGCATCTTCCGCTTGACTCTCGTCGCGCTGATGAAGCATCTGCTGACCTAGCCAAACATAGTTGTACCCCTGAGGCCTCCAGGAGCCAAACTGCATCTTCCCAGAGACTGACTTTGGCCGCCTTGGCCACTGCCATCGTCACCTCCTGACATGGCAACTGCCAAGCAAGCTGCGTGGCAGGTTTAGCGCATGCAGTTGCAAATATTCGCTGCCATTCGGCTCTGGCGCCATGATTCTGATTCGTGCAGTGAGGCTTAGCAAGTTCTTGGAAGCACCAACTGCAGCCACAGCAGCTGGCAGTTTCGTCAACGCCTGACGTCGATGCATGATCTGCAGCTCGTGGGAAGTCTGCGGCCAGGGGCAGCATTGGATTTGAAGCTGGCTTTTGAACTGATGGAGTGAATGCCTTGAGCAATGAAAAGCCCACTGCATATTAAACTTATGATAAGTTTCAGCAAGAGGAAGAAATCAACAGACCTTCAGAAGAGCTTCAAAATGGCTCATGTGCTGGCACTGACGGAACACTGACGGATGGGCCTCAGGTCCGCGCTGGAATGACGGGAACCCCCGTATCATACACAGCTACATGCAAGCATGTCGAGCTAAGCCTGGCGGTTTGCTCTGAAACGACGAGGCTATTCCTCAACAGTCGGCCCACCAAGCTCAAATCAATGTATACACGGCACGAAGAACCCTAATTCAAGAACCCCCCCACGACCCAGGAATCTTACCTCCTGGCGCGCGAGGCTCCCATTGCGGATGGATGTCACCTGGGTTTTGCTTTTCATGGTACATTACCTCTGGTATACGGTGCTATACACAAAAGGGTTAGCAATCATCTCTAGTGTAGTCATACAAGCTTCAGCTCAGAAAGGTTTACCCTTGAAGTGCCACAGTGCCATTGAGACGGGCACTCCCACAGTGGCGATCGACCTTTTTTATGTGCTATGTGATGATATGCCGTGCCTACGCGTATGACAAACTAGTGCAATTCCACTGAAGTCATCCCAAGGCACCAATGCCTCTGCTTCCGCCAGGGTCTGCACACCTCCCCGACACTCCCCAATGTTCAGCTTCATCTTTGTGCAAAGCTCTTTAATTGATGACCCCAGTGTTTTGGGGCATAGCAGATGTCCAATGTTTCCACAAGAGAGACGAGCCCCGCCCCCGCCTCGCATGCGGCGCAGGGGCTGCAGCCGGTGCATCAGGCAGCGCGGCCATGCGATGCCGAGGAGCCAGCCCCTTTTTGCTACAGCTCCTAGGCTTTACGAGACCTGTTTTTGAGACACTGCCGGAGTGCTGTCGAGCTACCTTCTTGCTCTAGATTTTTACACGCCAGGTAATAGCTGTAGAGCCATGCTGTTTACCAAGTAGTAGAGAAGTGTGGGGCCTGATTAGACCATTGCCAATCCCACATCTGGCCTGGGCAGAGTCACATGGCACTTGCCGAGAGCTCAAGCCAACGCTTCGGAAGAGAGCTATGCGCGCTCTTGGGAGCACTATGGCAAGACTAAAGACCCCGTCTCTTTTGTGCAGCCCGGGTGCTCATCACCATCCAATCGAAAGTGGAGCAGGCTTGCTGAGCTGCTGCCCATGGTCATGGAGGCTCTTCAAAGATCCCAATGTAGGATTTGCATCTGATTTGAAAAACTACTTCAGTTCAGGACATATGTTTTCTTCGCCGCTGATGCTCTCCGCATCTTCCAAGCTCTCATCGTTGCCCGGCCTTAGAAGTCCAAGATTAGATCTTGAAAGCATCTCGGAGTTAAAGACTGTCTCTCTGGCTCCTTGATGTGTAAATTCAACTTCCGATCACCTGCGAGATGGGGCAAGAGAAGGCAGGAGTGACTGCGCAACTTGCAGTCCAATGATGGGCTTCCCGGTCGTTCCCAAGGATACTACGACGGACTGGCTTCGCTTTTTTGGGGCTCCGGCATCATGCCGTGAAACAATCGATGTGATTTCATAACTATGTAAACGCGTTGCTTGTGACGGCTGGGGCGCGTGACCTGCGAACAAGCATCACAGGACGCTCAGGCAGGTGCTTTTGCACGAGCCTCAGATTGGGGTTACGTTACATAGTGATGATGGAAAAGAAAATGGCAACTACTATATCGTATACTCGGCTTATGGAGGGATAGTGGAAAAATTTAAACTACTTTGGCATGATTGATCACTTCGATGTTGCAGTGAGTGCGTGCTCATATTGTATCAGTTCACGGCTCGTACCACCATTCAAAAGTTCGAAAGTGATCAGAAATTGTGAAACGCGGCTCTTGTTCATGAGCCAACCTGACCCAGCTACCTGACTAAGCCCCTGCCCCTAATATTAAACCCCCCCGCCCCCCCCCGTAATATTAAATACTCCCTATATATTGGAATATACCACATAATGGGGAGTATTAATATGAGGGCGGGTGGCGGGGAGTTTAGGGGGAGAGGATTAGTGACCAGTGACTAGGCCCCCAGGATGGAAAATGCCTGTGCTGCAAGGCTGGGGCCGCTCTCCGTGATTCCAACTTGCGTCACAAAGGCCAGCAGCGTGCCAGCAAAAATGCCTGCCGTGGAGGGCGGCAACTGAATTCGGAAGTTAAACAAGACATGTGTCAGTCCGGGATTTGGGGAGATTCACGTATGTTTGGGCTGGTTTGAGTAGGGCGATGGCAGGTGTGCACTCTTAACACCTGGCGCTCTCGAAGGACTTCCGATCTGGCTTCAGCGATAGGTTGACATGTTCGCACCTGTGACCATCGTGGCGCTCATCGCCATGCCTGTCAGGAAGATCCGGGCGCATGCAACTTGCCCTGCCCGCGGCTTACTACCGAGAACGCGGCATGAAGGCATTGCCCTGCCCTACCTGCGACTTCACGCTTTTCCTGCGTGCTGCAGCAGTCGGGGCCGTACATCATGGCCAGGTTCGCCTTAAGCGACCATGCAACCCACCGCAGTCTTGGGGAATCCGTCATGGGCTAACAGCAGGGCTAACAGCTACCAAATCTCCAATACTGCAAATGAAAATCAGGGATGGAAGGCAATATAGTATATGTATCGTAAGACCACGATATGTTAGCCCTCTCTACCGGCCGAGATGCTAGTAGGCCGTTGCTCATGGCAAACAGAGCGCACAAGCAAATGCGGCCCACATCGGATCCTGAGCTTGTCTGGGCAATCGAGACTTACTGTTGCCTCCTTGCTTGATTGCTTTGAGTCTTCACCCGCGTAAGATGACGCTTGCAGGCGTCTACGTTCCAGCCAGGAGTCCCCAGAGCACGCTGGCTTCAGGAACGCGCTGTCCAAGCATGAACAGAGGAATGAAGATAAACCGCCTCATGCAACGCAGCTGAGGCAACACGTGCATCTGTGGAATGAAGCAAACAGTGCTGAATAAATGTGAACTAGACTCCTCAGCTAAAAATGGAAGGCAAGCAGCAGGAGGACCAGTGTCCACAATCGTTTCCTGGGCTTCAGCACACGCAGCTATCGGCCCAGATGGTGAAGAGAGTCACAACAAATCAATAAGACTAGCAATTGCTGTAATAGCATTACTTGGTAGATCCAGCACCAGAAGTCATGGTGACTGTTATCATCCCTAAGGGAGATCATACGTAAGCTCAGAGACAACACCCCGTTTGTGGGAGTTCCCTGAATAGGGGGCCCTGACATAGGCCCCAAAGTACGATGACCCTCACTATAGGCACCCCCAAAAAAGGACCCTAAAGTTTGGAAATCCTGAAGCCTATATACACTTATAACGTACAATGGTCCAATGGTCTATTATGGTATATCTTAACATATCAGAGTATATTATAGTCAATTATGGTACATTATGGTATATTACTTGTAACCCTCGCAAACTTCTAGAAGCTGCTAAGCTTCGGCCCGACCACTCTTCCGACTGGGCCAGCCATGGTACGCCCCAAGACATCGCCGACCTCTGTGGAGTGTTTAGGTTTAGGATTGTAGGGCATATATGTATGTATATACTTATAAATTGGGACTATATTGGGATAATGGAAAAGAAAACGGAAACCGCTTAGTAGGTTTAGGATGGTTTGGGGTTTAGGGTTATACAGGGATTGTAAAAGGATAATGGAACTGAACCTGGAAGCCAATTAATATTTAGGCTTTCAGGGATATTTCCCTAAGAGTGCAGAAATGGAATAGAACACGCAAAATGAAGGGACGCCGGGATTACATAGTGCTTTATAGGGGCGAGGGCTGCGAAATTTCCGCTATTAGGGACTGAAGGACGTGGGTATGCATAGGACTACGAGTGCATTCCAGGGGTCCCCAGGGTGGATACTAAAAATCCTGCATAACCCTAGGGACCTTATACCTTGCGAATTATAGTACACTAGCATACTAAGGTCATGCAGGATTTTCATATCAACGGTAGTAGGAAGGATTCTATGACTGTTAGTTGCACATCTCCCATAGGAGACATAAAGCTGCAGCCACACAGAGACAACATAGCGGATTCTTGAATACCCAGGAAACTGTACCATTAGGGTAATGTCCATTAGCCTTAGACCCTGGCCACCTGGCCCTAAATAGCTTCAATGTTCTTTTCCATTATCCCCATGTCCCCCGATGTAATATGTCCGTAGATACCACTCAAAACCGTTACTGTGCAATATGCGAGATTCTCCACATTCCCCCCTTATAGAGCCCCACACAGTATATATATATATATATAGAGCTTCTCTAAAATCCCTCTATCCCTAGGGCGGTTCCTGGTCCAAAATAGAGAAGACTCATCTTGATAATCTCAAGCTCTGACACCAAGCTGACATGGAAGCTCAAAAGGACTCCACAGAGGCTACAACCCCCGGCCCCTAGAGGAGTGACCTAGACTGGCTTAAGTTAGCATAATGTGGGATAATGTGGGCATGTAGTTAGTAAATCATTGGGGTTCCTGATTATTGTAACTTAATTTACGCTCCTTAACAGCAACCCAGTATACTAGGCCTGCATGGAATTCAATTTGCTTCTGGGGACTTAGGCCAAGAAGCCTGGAACGTGCCAATGAGAATGTTGCCGTAGACCTGTGTAGCCTGCTGGAACCAGCAGGCAAGTTAGAGTACCATCCCTGCGGAACCTTAGACAACCTTTACTCATCAGCGCCTTTGCGAAAGGGCTTGTCGCACTGGGCTCCCAATGCACCACTACGCCAGGAAATACAGTCCTTAGACTGCTCAGGAAGGCTGAGGACTTTGAGCCAAGCCAAATCATGCAAATTAAATCCTACAAACGACGCTTGGTGCGAAGCTTTATCTAGGGCTGCATTTTTGCTGACATGATCAAGCTCCCAGTAGAGGCCAACTGGAACCCGTCTCATGTCACACTGCAATGTCCCAGTGTCATGGTGACCATGAAGACGGACGCCACGTTCACTGCCTGCTACAGGAGCCCTCTTGGGAGTTTGCCTCAACAACTCTTTGCTAAACAGGTGAAGCCGTTTCACGACCCGGCTGACAATGACAACACCAACACAGGGACCCTGAATTCACTGACTTACGGAAATCCGTTTGGGCCATGGGCGGATAAACCCTAAACCCGTAAACCCTAATGAACCCCTAAAGCATAAACGGCTGAACCCGAACCCTTGGGCCCTGCCTGGGGCCAGATCTCTCCAAAAATGGGCACCAGCCTCTTCCAGATCTGAGCCCAGCTCGCAGTTGCCAAGTCCTCAGTGTAGGAGAAGACCAGAAAATTAGCCATGCTGACGTAGTAGGAAATAAGGCCATATATTATATTCTTGGCGGCTTCAAAATGACTTGTTTGACCTCTATTGGCCTTTGAATTAGAACGTCCCCTATCGATTTCCACGTTGGGGGATCTTCTCTTAACCTGAGCTTAAATGAAAAAAGCCTCAAGTTTTAGGACGTCCCCTATCGATCCCGGGGATTTTTGTGCAGCAACTACCGCCTAGACTAAGTGAAGTGAACGACTCAACGTAGAGATGTTAATCCTTTATTCCCTATTAGCCACCAGTAGATTCCAAGAAAGCTCCCGGGGGGGGTTGGGCTTTCGGACCCAACTACTATAGTATAGGGTGTCACAACGTCGTACTATCATCTGGCTTGCGCTAGCTTGACGAATGCTAAGGAAAAGCTGCAAGCCAAATTGCTAACCACAAGCCCTTTAACCCAACATGCGTCCCTGTTTTCTTCAGGTTGCTGATCTGCCAGATACCTGCAGTTGCGGATCTGGGAATGGATGGTAACCCACCTTTGTTGCGGGGGGGCCCCCAGCTGTTACAAACCTCCGTCGACCCTTTCGTTGCAGGCTTGGGCTGAATAGCTGAACTCATCAGGGGCTACCAGGAGTACGTCCTAAGCCCTTCCTAAGCCTTAGCCCTCATGCTTTAAGCTTCTTGCTTGCAACGAGCGGCTGTGGAGTTTCCCCGCTCAGCATCAGCAGGGCCCCTTCCAGACGCCTGGCCGCGGGAAGACAAGGGGGGTTCTCCCTAAAAAGAGGTGCTGTCGGGGACTTTCGGGATATGCAGTGCTTACCATGAGAGTATATGGGCACCAGGGCCCCCGTGAGAATTGCAAAGCTCACAAAGCTAAAAAGTCTTGTTGTGTTCGGAACAGGACACTGATGACTGGTTAGAAACCGTTCTTGGAAACCAGAAAGCAATAGGAATACGACTGCCTAATACCAACAAATGCTGCAGTATAAGGACGGTGCTCAGCGACGATCCAGAGAAATAATCATGAGCACAGCCGCTGTACGAACAAAATCGATAGAACTATGATTGCAAAGACCTTTTCACCTGTTGAACTCATGCCTCCCCTGAAAGCACATGATAGCGTCAACGGCTGTTGGCTTTGGACGGGTCACCGTCATAGTAGTCATCGCAAGCGTAGTAGCAGAATCAACGGCAAGAATAGCAACAACACAAACACTCGGTTTGCCTAAGGCTTCATCTTCATGGCATCGATAGAAGCGCATTGGCCGTGGGCATTCAGGCACATGTGTACACTTTGCAATGCAATTGCAACAAGGATTCAATCAAAAACTGGCTTTTGAAAGGAGCTGCCGTCACAACACTCCAGCAAGGCAGCTCAAAGTCTCTAACACCTCACACGGTGCCAACATCCTGTATGCTTATCATCTTGACTTTCCTCTGCTGACCGCCTCAGATGGCGTAGCACGCTGCTGTTCCAGCATGGCGATGGCATCCGCCGTCTCCTCTTCTGCAGCCAACTACACTGCCCTACCCCCTTTTCCTGAGACTTGTAGCTCCCGTTCTATTGGGCAGATGTGCTGGCATTTCTGGTTAATGAAGTAATATTGGGATAATGGAAAAGAAAATCAAAACTACTATTATAGTATACTAGGTATATATAGGGATAATGGAACACAACATGCAAACTACTATATCATATAGATCATCCCTTGTACGCGGCACTCCGGAAGTCTGTATCGGAGGTACACGAAGTAGACCCAGCACGAGGTAATCGTCTGGAGGATGCAGAGAGCCTTAGGCAGCGAGAGCCGCTGCTACTCCAGGCAAGACTTGCACAGCTACGAATGAGTCCTCAAACGACTCGCAGGCTTGCAATGCATGCCGCTGTGTCAGGCATTCTTGCCATGATTCATATTTTGTGCTTTCCATGCATAATGGGGTTTCTCAAAGGTCATGCCACCGTCTCTCGTGCAAAGTCGTCAACATGAGCTATCAGGTATCTCATTCTGAGATTTTCCAGCTGCTTGCATCTCAGTCCCTCACCCATAGGATACAGGCCACCTCCATGCCAGAGCGGGCGGAGTCGCCAGTTGAATGGCTCATGGCCTTACTCTCACCAGAACGTGATAGGGCCGCGGGGGTCAAATGAGAGCAAACCAAGAAATGAGGTCAAGGTCTCAAGATGCTCGATGGCCATAACTTTCTGTTGATCTCTGCAAACGGGATTTCCCTCATGCTCTGTGCCTGGTCTGTTTGCTCCATTTGTTCAGCTACAGCGGAGGGAGGTGGTCGGTTGCAAGCTCCAGGTGACTCTCGTGTCTCCATGCCCCACAAACCAGAAGCAAGATTGTAAGCCTTCTGCGCCACACCCCATGAGAATCTAACAGTTGATTGTGGTTAAACAGGCCTGGCCAAGTCACATGCTGAACTGCTTGTATCAGCAAGGAGATGAAGAAGCTCACCTGAACTAGCAACGGTAACCCCCGCACGAAAAAATCGTGCTTGCCTTGTTTTAACCTGCGACGTGGTCTTGATCTGCACCAGGCGGCTAGACCAGACATGCCCAAGCCCAGCATCACTGCGGCGGACATTTCAGAGCTAATCGAACCTGTCAGAAGCAACTTTCCACAGTCAAGTGTAAACACAGGCGTCGCAACTACGCAAGAGGGACCGATCAAATATACTCGGCAGCATCCAGTTCCGCGCATGCCTCTGATGAGCTAACCCTGTGTAGCCACGTGCCTCGCCTGCGACCCCAAAGACCCCAGTCTGCAGGATGCTGTTGGAAAGAGCAAGGACCTTTTCAACCAGCAGCCAGGCTTGTCACCGAATGTGTTCAGAAAGCTGCACCGCTAAGATACATTCAGCATCATCCAGGAATTGCAGCACTGCTGGATAAGGTGCCGACAGCAATGACGAGCAACATAGGTACCTGGGATGCATGAAGCTTCTTTATACCCTGCACAGCGACTACAGAGGCTGCAAATTTTGGGCATCCCGGCCCTCTAGATTTTATACATCATCAAGAGCAGTGCATTACATTCCTGCCTACAAAATCCCCACACGGTCGTGCCACCACGCCCTTTTCAGCACTTCTCACTGAGTCCAGGGCATACCATCCAGTCGCGCTGGGCCCCGATGATGCCCAAGTCAAGCCTTTGGAGCTTGCTGTCAGCATTGGACATCCTATCTGTCATTCTTTCGCATCGCCAAATTGGTGAACCCCCCTTCTGGATACTGAAAACTGCTTCAGCATGCTTAGGTCTTCTCAGGAGATATACGGAGATGATTGTAAATCCCAAGCCTGCATCCAATCAGACCTTCCAAGCTCAGCATAGCGTAGATTTGCTCTCGCTGAGGGCTTGTCCAAAAAAAGCCGTGCACACCAGCACTTCCGAGATCAGAGCAGCGCCCATGCCTCGGGGCTTCACTGGGACAAATGACTCTCTGCGTAAGCAATTTGCGATTTGCGAGTGGATCACGGATTAAGTAGGCACCCACAAGATTTCTAGTGCTAAGCCGCGCTTGTTCACGGAGAAGCCATCTCCTCAGCTTGAGAGCTGGTGGATTTGGCCCAGGCATACCCGTGACAGCAACCACACACATCAGCGACTTCCAGGCGCACCCCCCTGTCACCGCCATGCAACGTATGAAGCCCTTGTTTAAGCAGAAAGCTAATTGATGAAGATGAAGAATGCGGCAGGTCTTGTAATACAAGGCTTATATTGAGATCCATGTTACCCAACATGGCTGCTGCTCAACATTGACTGCAGCTGCTTGCGACCGCGGTTCCTCTGCAAGTGAGCCAAATCTGGGAGGAGCACAAGCAAAGGGAATATGTCATCATGCCTCGGCTGTTCCACTGCTCCTCCTTTCTGCTGTTCCTCATCAAAGGACTATGAGAGGCGGTGGGTTACGGAAATGGTGCTGGTAGCACATCTTATACTTTTGTTGCGCGGCGTCGGAAGGCACCGCGGAGCCGGTGCTGCAATAGCAGCGGCGTACAGTGCGTGATTCTTGCTTCTTGTCTTGCGTGCTTTGACGTCACAAGGTACCTGAATGCTGCCAGTGCCCTCTGGGTAGCCACACCAACTGGTACAAGCAGCATTATTATGACAAACAGTGCCAGGACTAGTGCAAGTAATACAGGCATCAGTGCCTGTACTGGTGCATGTCTTTGTGATGTAACCATACCCGAAGTAGCACTAAAGGGCTAAAATCAAGAAGCCCGAATGATACAGCCGTCACGACCGTCAGGGGTCGCATTTGAGACACAAGGTCTGTTGACACTCCAAAGGCAAGTCTAGAAGGACGCCGTGACGATCAGAAGCCGATACAGCCCCAAATTGCAAGTTTGAATGGCTTGCTGCAAGGATTATCCCTTACCCTGCCACGGCCCGAGTGGGCATGAGATTGAGACCCTGAACCCTATAGCCCTAAACCCTGTGCAGCCACGTGTGCTCGTGAAGGGGAAGTCTAGGTCCCGGAAAGGATACCTGCCGAGCTCTGTAAGATCTAACACGGCATCTGCGCAATCTGCGGCCGCTTTACAGCTTCAGGTCGCTGGCACAAAAGGGCCGCCAAGCTTTGTAGGCAAGTAGCAGTGCAAGATGCGACATCATCAGCGCAGAACGCTACAGTTCTCCTACCTCCGAGAGTAGCAGGGAAATCCTCAGGGTATGCCTTATTCAAGCCTGCCACGTAGATCCTGATCTCTGCTGGGAAGCGGAGTCCCGAGCGGGCAATTTGACGAGCAGCGTCTATAAAAAAGCTAGAACTATGCAAGCTGTCCATCCTTGGAATGCAGGATGCGACAGTGGGCCTCTCGGCTACACTGCCTTCCGGTACAAAACAGGGTTAGCGTTGAAGTACTTCTGCCACCTCTACAGTAGCCGACTGATGCTGGCTACAACCCTCGAAGACCTCCAGCTGCCAGCAGTGTGACCCTAACCTAAACGCAAAAAACTCCATCAAAGGCCCAACCTTCCCCAACACAGTCATCAGGCGAGGCGCTCTTTGAAGTATGGCTGCACATTCAGCAGACAGTTGTACGGCAGCAGGGTGCAGATACCCAGATACATTAACGCGAGCTGCGCTCGGTTGTAGAGCATCCTGAGCTATAGGGTTTTTTCGGCGCAAGATGATGCGTGCCCCCGAGACAATCTGAAGAGCCAAGGGCACTCCCACGTGTAAAGCCTCACGCGCCACTCGGGCATGAGCGTGTAGCCCCAAGACATCCTTGTGTCTACCTGGTGCTCCGAAAAACAAAGCCTGCGCCCTACAACTCTCCCCCACAAAGCTTGCCTTCGCTCGCCAACAGCTGAGAATAAGTATAAATGAAACAGCTGAAACAAGTATAAATTTGGACTAACCCCCGGGAAGCCACCCAGATCTGGAGGACTCTGGCATTTTGATCTCGCTCAGGCCGAACCTACGAGCACCCTAAACCCTCGAGCCGACTGACCGCAAACGGTGAAGACGATACATCCCCGAAGCTGACTCCTAAGCTCCAGCTCCGTAGATTGTACGGACCAGACCCTACACCCTTAGCCCCCAATGCCTGAACCCCACAACCTAAGCAGAAAATCCCAAACCTGAGCCCTAGACTCCAACCAAACCCATACGTAAGGCCTACACTCTATAAACACATTCCCAGACTCTAGAAGCTCTACATCCAAAACCCAGAGCACCTGAACCCTACAGTAGATTCTCTGTGCCACCGAGGAGCTCCTCCTCCTCGCTCTTCTGCCGAAGCAGCTCTCTCCGCAGGAGGCCGAGTGCTTGAACCATAAGGGGCTGAAGGGGAGGGGCGTATGGGCGTATGGGCTGAGAGCAGTTAACAAAAAATTGTACACTTGCAGGGCAGAACCGAGCCCAAAGCAAGGACTTCCAGGAATTGGTGGGCTGCAAAAGTGACACTTGTGGGTTTGGGCTTTGTGTGAATGTCAACTTTAGCAGGCACTCTTGGCAGGATCTGAAATACGCAGCGAAGGGTTCAAAGCCAAAATAAATGCCGACTGGGGCTCACATAAACAGCAAATTTTGGTAATCGTGGGCCGGCCGTGTCCCTCAAGTCCACCCCCTGAAAAAGTCCGTTGATCAAACCCAACTTGAAGCAACAGCAGCCTAGGTGCCAGGCACTGGCATGTAGTCGCCTCTCTCGTCTCCACATGCATTACACCTGCCGCAGCTTGTAATACCAAAGCACGAGCTTAGATTGCGGCGACGCGCCGATGATCCTGACATAAGCTTACCGCAGCGGAAATGTTGTGTTTTCCCGCTGCATTAGCATGACCTAGCCCCGGCCTTGCTGCCTTGAGAGCAAGATGACCGCCCCTTAGGACCTTCCAGCACCTACACTGGATTGAGACGGACAAGATCCCCAATTTCCGCACACACATTTTTGGGACTTCCTTCGCCACGATTGGTTGTGCGATGGCTTGGCTTGAGCCAAGCGGTGGCCCAAGGAAAATTAATCTCCGTCACCCTACACATGCTTCATTGCCTCGGAAACGACAAATACGGAGGAATACTTGGCATCAGCAGTGCTGCCCTATTGCATAATTTAGTTGTACACTTACACATTGTGCAGGTATCTAGAAATATGGACGCGCAACATGTATATCTTTACAGACATGCACAAGCCTGTATTCTACATCACGTCCTTCTGCTCCACTCATACAAGCCTATGTGAGATGTCAAACGGTCAAGCCAGAAGAGTCCCAGGATCTGGTTGGGGCTTCTGATGGCTTCAAGGGATTGAAACAGAACATTTCCGAGTCGCGGAAGATTCAAGGGTCAGACCACCAACAGCTGCAGAAGTTTGATTGTGTCCGGTTGGCTGCTCCAAACAGATCCTGGAGAGCAAAACGACTTGCACGAATCAAAGCCGTGCAGTCCTCTGGCATACCCTGGCTCTACAAGCCAGAAGCTCCATGTTGCATCTACCTCGACGAGTTGCTACACCAGCATCTTGCTGGCCCAGTGCCAAGACGGGTTACAACGCTAAGTGACGGTGAGCACTAGGATAATTAAGTGGACTCGAATCAACGATTGCAACTCAGTCAATCTGTATATCTGGATATCTCCTAAACCTATATACTCTCCTCAGCAGGACGCTCACTGCATCCACCACCGTGGGTTGGACCGGCAGCCTGCCAATGTCTTCAGGTCCCGCTTGAAGAATCTCTCAAGAATCTCTCTGTGCTATGGTTGTTAGATCAAAGTTGCGGGGCACAGGTGGAATAATGGTGGAGGTTGGTGGTAATGGTGATGGTGATGGCGGGGATGGCGGTGGCGGCAGCAGCCGCGGAGGTGTGGCTGACAGCTGGCAACAGCAACACAACACTTTTAAGAACAGACACGGCGCCACAAGCATAAATATGTAGCCACTTGCGAAGTTACAAGATAAATCAATAAAGAGAGTACTACTTCTACTCCCGCAACTGCTAACAATATTCTAGTATCAGGGCATGTTAGTAGCTGCTGCAAGAAAGTGGCCTATAGCTCTGGTCGCTTCGGCTTCTGGATACGAGGCCACGCCTGCAAAGGATCCATAGTTCTCAGGCTCAGAAGGTCATCATAGGGCTGTTAGCATGCCCGACCGGGGTCTTGCGAAGGCTGAAGTTATCAGCTAGTAGTGATCCAAGGTGTCAAGGACTGCTTCTTCTTCCGGACTGGTGGTTGCATGCGAACTTGGGTACACCTGCAATAAACACCCTACCTACGGCTGAGCTCTCTTTGAACCTGCCTTGGTTGGCGTGATCTCGTCAATTAGCCCGTACTCCTGGCATGGAGGAGTAGTGTCTTCTCACAGGGGCTGCTTCCAGAACCACTTCGCAGAAGAACGTGCGGACAGCTGCTCCTACCACCCCTTCTGCTTTGCATCTGTACCAGTACTTCTGATGCCTCAAGAGATGATGACAAATTTCTTTCTTTGCGATTGCTCCAGAGCCTACACTAATTACTGTAGGTGGTGCCAGATGCTCTCCGTGACTGCATCAGCACCATGCAAAGTCGCACAGACGGAGCCTTGGCTTCCTCTGGGGTCATGAAGTTGTCGCGGTCGCAGTCCTGCTTCAAAGAGAGAGGTGTCAGCATCCTACTGAGGCCTTCTGGTGCAGAAATTGACGGTTGGCACAAACCGTGCAGGGACTGTTAAAACTAAACATGCCGGCACCAATTGCAAATTCCGCAAGGGTTTCTGGGGCGCGCGAGCGTCTCTAAGTGATGCGTCTCTTGATTCAGACATGGCAAACACGGGAAGCTTAGGGATAAGTGAAGACAACCGAGTAGCTGGACCTCGATAGTTCTCAAAGTCATACAAGGTCATAATCAGGCAGAACTGCACTTGGACACGGACGTGGCGGAGATGGTAAAAGACTTCCTAACCATGACAGCCTTCAGAATGAGTCAGATGCAGATTGCACTTGCTGTTCCTGCGGATTTTTTGAAATTTGGGATTCTGGCTAACCTGTCATCATCTATGGGTGGTAATGATGAGGGGGATGGATTCAGGGACAACCAAAACCAGGTCCATCATTTTGGAAAGCCTGCAACTACGTAAGGATCCTATTACAAGCTCTGCGGAATATTTGTTCAAACCTATTCCTGCAGAGGTCCTTAGCAATAGTTTCAATGGGCTGCCCCGTGGCGT
The DNA here is from genome assembly GCA_905231905.1 of Symbiodinium pilosum. Classification (NCBI taxonomy): domain Eukaryota; class Dinophyceae; order Suessiales; family Symbiodiniaceae; genus Symbiodinium; species Symbiodinium pilosum. The sequence goes on from CAJNIZ010006446.1 coordinate 74,129, forward strand.
CAGCCAGATGCATGTTCAGGATCTCACCTTGCACTGGACATGGCTGAAAACTAGCCAGCTTCTGCTCGAACAAGCAGGAGCACGCACAGACTGACGTGGGGCTTCGGCAGGCGCTTCGTGATGGTGTAGGCTGGCTTAAAATGCTCTCTCCCTCAGAACCACTGAGCGTCAAGCGCATATGCAGGATCTCACGGGCCTGCGTACCGGGGGAAGCGGCGGAAGGCGACAGTTCTTCTCCAACTCATGCTCTCAGCTGATTCAGATTGCTCTTGAATTCTGTGTATCTCTGTCGTGGCGCATGGAACCCGTCCCATCCCACTATCTGGCGCTCATGCTGAAAACCCAGGCTAGCGAGGCATGGTACTGAACGCTAGCGCAAAACCAGTGACAATCTGACCGTTTCGCTGCTTGCGCTGCATGGATGCGAGGTGGCCTGGATGCGGACGTCAACCGCCTGGCCTTGCGCTCCGCCCAGAGGCTGATGGATCATGATGCCTCGGGTGATCTCGGGTAAACTTGGGCGAGCGAAATGCTGTGCTCTTTCTGCTGTTCAGTTTTGCATTGTTGGGGGGGGAACAACGCCCAACTTTGACGCATCCTCCATCTAGCATCAGGCGGATTGAAAGTTTGCGGCCTGAAATGGCCCGACCACGCCTTTGGAAGTTAGCAAGCATGAAAGTCGCAGACAAATCTTTCACTCTGAGACTGCTCAAGCGATGTTTGGTGCATTCATATGCAGGACGTGCATCTGTGAAAGGGGCTGCCATATTGAACGCCCAGCTGCGAGAGTTGGGCAAGCTCTTTCCTTGGATCGCTACAGTCTCTGGCCTAAAGTGCCTCAACTCCTCTCTGACACCCACATGTTTAGCTAACATCCTGGAAATAAGTCATATCACTGCAGGAAATCTGCACAGAATGGCTCACCAACAGTAGTAATCTCCAAGGTGCGCTTGCCCTTGGTCCCGGCAGACAGCAAAAATGAGCCCATGGAAGCAGCCATTCCAAAGCAGACTGTGCTCACCTGTCAATCCACCAGGGGAAGATTGCTTGGAGCTTGTTCGCAACCAGGTAAGCAACAAGCCAACCCAGACCATGTAAGCAAAAATGCTGCCGGGAAGCGTCGCAAGGGATGAACTGCATCGTATCATAAATGGCCTGTTGGACAGGAAGTCTGCTTTTTGTAGGCTCCCTAAACATGGAATCTGAAGGACCTTCACTTCTGCTGCCTGAAGCCTAAAAGAGCCTAAGATGTTGCTCACTACACCCGCCGTCTTGCGTGATCCGTGGCTAATTTGCTGCCAAGCAACCATTCCTGCAGAGACGGATCCACCGGGGGAGTTGATGTACATGGTGATGTCCTGGCTGGGGTCTGAGTTGGCAAGGTACAGCATCTGCGCAACAAGGATCTGGGCCATCTCATCTTTGACCTCCCCGCCCAGAATGATGATGCGGTCTTCAAGCAGCTTGGACATCACGTCAAGCTTCTCACCACTGCCTGTGTCCACCATTGGCATCCGAACTGGCGGAGCAGTGTTGGGAGGATCTGACCTTCTGGGATCAATCTCGGGCTCTCGTCCTGGCTGGGGCTGCTGTGGCTCCGCTAAGCGTGGAGCGCGGCTGGGGCGGCTCTGCCTGCGGAAAGCCGCAGCAGCAACGCCTGCAGCTCCCAGTGCAAGGCAAGCACCGCTTGCAGCCGGAGCCCTGATGCTCTGCCGCAAGGGCTCCACCAGCGGTGCTTCATGCACCTGCATGCGGAGCGGGGCTGCTGGCGCGACAAAAGCGGAAGCTGCCCACGTGGCGCCATAGACGGCTGACAGTCCTGTCAGCGTCATGGCGCCGAATTTGGCGCTGGACCCACCGCGGCCCTTTGCTGCCATTACTCTGAGCGACTCTAGGGGCCCAATATCTATCAAACGCCCTGCGCCTCGCAGCCGAAAACAATGGCGCAGCATCGCACACGAAACTTTGAAGCATGCATGCAGGAAGCATGCCATCCACAGAGGCGCATCCGACCTTGAGGCTTCATGTCAAACTTGTTGCATCTTGCTGCCCTACCTGCCTCCAGCTGATCAGCTCCTCTCCAGATTCGCTCTCGTCGGTAGCATCTGCAGCGGCTCCGCCTGAATGCAGGTCAGAAGGATTCGCCGCGCGAATCTTGTGCCTGGACCTGAGATGCTCTAGTGAAGACCTTTTACAAATGCTCTTGTTTGCTCTGCTTTGCGCTTTCAGTACGGGATAGTGTCAGGGAACATGCAGTCTCCTTATGACGCCCCAGCATTCGAACACTTGCGCTTCTGAGTTTTGAGAGGTATGTCTCAGTAAACATTGCCGCAGCATGCTCATTTAAGCTCCAACAAGCGTGCCTTGTGCGCCTAGCTGACAGGGGTCGAGCATGCCCACTGCAAGCAGAACGAACACTGGCCTGGACTGGGTTGTTTTAGAAGCGTGAAATTTGCTTGTGATGAGCCACGTTAAGCAATACTTGTCGGGCTCTTCCCGGACCTCTTCCATGCCATATGCTTGTCACGGACAATGCTCCCTTGAGATCGCGGCGTGGCAACATAGGCCAGCCTGAGCTTAGCTGGCAACTTCATTTATACATATAGAATTTTAGAAGCGACGCTCTTAGCAGATCCAACTTGGTTCAACATCTCGGCCACCACACGGCCACACGGTGTCCCAATTTTCCCTTGGAGTCGTCGTCGTATGACTTTCTGTTTGCCACTGACGGCCCAGCACTAGAGGTTAGCGCAACACGGGCATACAGCCGCCACAGGTGGCCTGCAAACAACTTCTGCAAATTCTCGGCTTGCTGGCTGCACGAGCTTCTGCGTAAGCTACTGCAAGCACCAAAACGACAAAATTGTTTGGTCCCAAGCTCCGGCTTCAACATCCTGGGCAGATTGACACTTGATTGCCCTCTGCACTAAATTGACCCTCCCCTTCTCCTCAGATGTTAAACATCGGGCTTGTGACTATGCGGCTGACCCAAGAGTACAAGAGTAACCCTTGCATGGCTCAACTGATTGAGCTGCTTCACCACGCATGGGTTCTCAGCTTGTCTTGGGAGTCGCGTCAGTAGCGCGCATTATCTGCACAGCGCACCACCACGAACTAAACGCCCTCATCTGCAAGTCATATCTCGGAAGCCTCTCATGACATTGAAGGTTTGTCCGGAGGAACGGTCTGGGGTAGCGGGCAAGGAATAAGGTCATACCTTTGCCAAATCAGGACTGAAGAGCCCTACAAGCTCATAGTCAATGCCTGCTAAACAAATCCCTGTTCTAATCATCAATACAACAACCCCTTGCACTGCGTCTCGTGAACGTGAAGGCTGGCTAGCAATTGGCTGGCAATAGGCAGCAGCAGTCAACTTGTCAGCCGTAAGCATTAGGGCCCCACCTCACCGGGATCGCTCCGCCAGCGTCAGGCGAGAGAAGAGCCCTTGGAAGGCTGTGTCCTCTCCGCCATCACATGGTGGTTTCCAAAAGAATTGCAAATTGAATCGCGAATTCTAAAGGGACCGGTGTCGTTGTGTCATCATGTTCGCCTGAAAGGGCACACAATCTTGACAACTCAGCGCCTGAGAAGCTGATAGAAGCTGGGTCATAAATAATGGCACCATACGCTTTGTGGCCTGTAATTGTATCCATGAAGAACTCAAAGTTTACACAATATGCACCACGATCAAGGAAAGGGGCCCAGTGGATTGCAGCAAACACCCCCTCCCGGAACTGACGCAAAGCTCCAAACTTCGGCAAGCACAAGATGAGGCTACTAATTTATTAGCATGAGTCCCAAGCTTTGGCACATCCTTCCAGACAGGAGGTCCCTGAGACTACATTGGTACAACTCGAAACTTCAACAGTACGCATTCATGTGTGCAAACCAATGTGCATGTGCATGTGTATGTGTATGTCTGTATGTCTGTGTGGATGCATGTATGTCTGCATGTCTGTATGTACGCATGCATGTATGCATGTATGCATGTTAGTATGTATGTAGATAAATACGTACGTATGTATGTATGTATGTATGTATGTGTGTGTGTGAGTGTGTGAGTATGTGTGTATGTATGTATGTATGTATGTATGTGTGTGTATGTGTGTATGTATGTCTGTCTGTCTGTCTGTCTGTCTGTCTGTCTGTCTGTGTGTATGTATGTATGTATGTATGTATGTATGTATGTATGTATGTGTGTGTGTGTGTATGTGTGTGTGTGT